>CM072150.1:26820090-26891109 GCA_036850595.1 Rhyacichthys aspro | reverse complement strand
TGGATTAGAATTGGTTTAAATGGATATGTGCTTATTGACTTTGTCTGACTTCGCATTGATCAACAAGCTAAGCTAAATGTGCTTACACAGCTCACATTTGTTGCACGTTTTTCCCTACCATTGCGGTGGAAATGTTGCTCTCCAACCAGTTAAAATACCATTAATCAAACTGCTGCCCACTCTCAAAGGGATTTGCCAACTTGTGATTTATTTTCTATATTGATAATCAGCGTAAGTTTTTCTTTTTCCAGAAGTGATTGCGGCTGCCACAACCACTTTCTGAGGTCACTCTATCAACTCAAGAGGGTTAAAACACAGAGGGTAAGAGAGCAGTATTATATTTGATACATTTTTTATTTTTTATTGTAGGGTAATTACCATTTCAACCCTTAGATGCATGAGTGACTGGACCCTACAGTCTTCCATTACTGTGTGTGGCACATGCATAATTAGCTGTTAAAAGTTTTAGCTTTGTAACAGTTTTTGCTTTGATACTTTTTTTTAATATAAAGACTACCTACAGCAAAAACCTATTTACAGGGACCATAAACCTGACTGTATTAATAGAGTAACATTATATAAATCTTTAGAGTACCTCACTATACACTAATGTACATACAATAACAGTCAAATATCAATATATTTACTGATAATATTCTCAACATATCTGAAAGCAACAAACCTATTCACAATGATTAGTAAACACTACGTTGTGGAAAGCACACTTCAAAACACTAAACTGCAAAGTTAATGGTGACAGAAGAGATATATACTAAGTCATGTGTTGAGTGGAAGCACTTTAGATAAAACCACAGGACACTGTAAATGTGTTTGACTCAGGACTAACTTGCTTCATGAGCACTTCAAATATAAGCAAAGTGAATGAAGTGAAGTGAGCGCAGCACCATGGCCCACACCAGCACATTCCGAACTCTCGGTTGTTGTCGGCAATGCATATTTGAGATCGTAAACCTGTGCGAAGCGCACATGACTAAATGCGCAAAGTGCACTTTTAGATTGTGGTGGAGCAACGCGACAAACAGGAAGTTGGCCATCTTGGGTTAAACTTTCAAAATAAGATTTTTGTAAAATTCCCACCCCTTGACCTTGAATGAACTCGTCCTAAACCTTTAACCCAATAACACCAAACTCACTCCACATCATCTAGACAAGTGGACCTTTAAAAGTTGTTTAAGGTTTTGTAGAATATTAAACTGTGTTGCTGCGGAAACGCTACGACTTTTTATTATGTTTTCGCTGCTCGCCACCAAAAATGAAAGTGTGTTAAATCGCACATACTTTGTCTGATTTGACCCAAATTTCAATTGTTTGCTCAGTCCCGGGCCCTGAACAGATTTAAATGGGAAAATTCAGGATGGGTTTGATAGCGCCCCCTGCAGAGTAAAAAAAACCTTAAAAAACATGTTTGCATGGGAACAAAAAAAAAAAAAAAATATTGTAGACAAATGAAATTTGGTTCACGTGTCCCTCACATGACCCTGATCAAAAAAAGCCAATGATGGGCATACCCCAGCTCCAATCGTGTTGCCATGGTAACGCCACAAAATCTTCCCGTTTTCCAATGGGACGTCCCAAAAATTACTTTGTCGTAAAATAACGAAATTCGGCTCATACATGCAGCATCCCTAGTTGAACAAAAAATAATATTGTGGCCAGCCCCCGACCAACAGGAAGTCCGCCATCTCGGATTGATCATGTGACCACCTGATTTGCACCCTTCGTACTTTAACGAACTCCTCTGAAGGGGTTTGCCCGAACGACTTCAAAATTGGTGAACACGATCCGGAGAAGTGTCTGATCAAAAGTTGTGGAAGGTTTTGTAGAATATTAAATAGTGTTGCCTTGGCAACCCTTCAAATTTGGCTATTTTTGGAGTATTGGCCACCAACACTGACATAACTTGCACATACTTTTTCCGATTTGGCTCAAATTGAAAATGTTTGATCGGGCCCCATCAGAATTTTTAGGAAACATCCTCGGCACCAGCACCGGGTCGCGACGGCGAGGGCCGATCATCGCCACTTGCGGCTATATTTATATGTTGGAATTGATGAACACAATCAAATATAATTTAATACCACAATCAGATTTTGAGAATTAAGCTGCCAAAATGCAGCCCTTGTGTGGCACACTTCTAGGTTCACATTTGTGTTTCTAAAAACCTGTAGAAACACAAATGTGTACCTAGAAGTGTGCACATTTGTGTTTCTACATATTACAGTACTGTATTGTTATCTTAACTGGAGCAAAAAAAAAAAAAATAGTATTGCCTTTTAAGTCCACCACGTTCCACCACTTTCCCATCACTATACGATTATTAGTCAATTAATCAAAAAAAAAAAATCCACAGATTAATCAATTATCAAAATAATTGTTAGTTGCAGCCCTGTCTGGTCTTTGTTTAGTCCTGGGTCTGGTCTTGTTTAGTCCTGGGTTTGGTCTGGTTTAGTCCTGGGTTTGGTCTTGTTTAGTTCAGGGTCTAATCTTTGTTTAGTCCTGGTTATGGTCTTGTGTAGTCCTGGGTCTAGTCTTGTTTAGTCCTCGGTCCGGCCCTTATTTGTCTTGGGACTGGTCTTGTTTAGACCTGTGTCTGGTCTTGTCTAGTCCTGTGACTGGTCTTTGTTAACTCCTGGGTTTAGTCTTGTTTAGTTCTGGTCTTTGATTCATAGAATCCCACAAAAGGCCTATACTTAGTGTTTGCTGAATGTTGTTTGTTTGTTTCCACAGAATTCAGAGAATGATGAAAACTGGGCACAGGTCACTGTTGGGACCCTGACAGTTATAAACAAAGATGCACCTCCAAATCAAGTACAACATGACTTTGCAACAACAAGCATCATTCATTAGGGAGATATTTTAATGGATAATTTGCAGAACATACATACAGACTTGTTAAATTCTTACCATTAACTGAGTGGAAGATAATGGTTCTATTACATATTTTGCTACAAACATTTCTACAAACCTCTTTTTGGTAAAATGAAGGGATTTGTTTATCAGCTGTTTTACCTACATGGTTGTGAAATTATCTTTCTTTAGTATAGATTATTTTTAACTCGGAGCAGGAATGAATGAGTAAAAACACAAATGAGTGTAAAGTGTAAATACAAACATGGAAACAACATTTACAACAATAGGAAGTTGAAACTTCTATACTAAACAAAAAGTACATCCAAAGTACATTTTAAATAATACAATAGTAAAAAATTCTACAGTGAATTTTCAAGTAATGCAATAGCTGCAAGAAAAAGTAATTCTGAGTAGTCATTACTGAATAGTCAAGTAATGTGAACAGGTCAAATTTAGTTACATTTACTTACAGTGTAAGTACTGCACACTAGAGATAGACCAATTATCGGCACCCATATTCACCATTTTGAACTGCATCTGCCTTTTTTTTTTAATCCGACGGCAGATAAGAGATCTGGGTTATTTTGGCGTCCAGCTGCACCTCTCTGTCTGCAGTCACTACTCTGTCTCCAGCATTGTCCCACCCACAGCACCATCTGATTGGTTACATGCAGAGCCACGTCACTGGTAACAGCCAATCAGCAGTGAAAGCTCTGCATGCACAGTGCTCACACACACGACTGAGAGAAGAAAAAGTTTTGCCGAGTGGAGAAGTTCCAAAGCTCCGCTAATAATATCGATATGGAAATAGTCCGTGATAGTAGAAGTATGTGTGTATGAGAGATGAATAGTCTCTCCTATTGCTATTGTACTATTTTTTCAGCTATAGTAACATTAATCGTTAGTAATGTAGCAGCCTAGTTTTGAATGACAGGGTCCCTGCTATCACATGTTGTTAAAATATAACATTTACATGATAAAATCAACTACAGGCATCCAAAAACTGTAACAAATTAAGCATGATGAGTTGAACATATGTCAGCATGTGACCCCCTTTTAACTCTCTCTTTTTAGGTACTTTATAAGAGATCATGCTGAGCCTGGGAACTCCCTGCACTTTTTGTTAGAAATTTAAAACAAAGATGTCTATTGTCTAAGATTAAAAAAAACCTTTAACATGTTGCAAATCTTAAAAGCTGTTTAATAAACTTATGCTTAAAGGCATTTAAATGAAGTTAAGTGTTGGAGTTGTATTTTTCAAAATTTTGATGCCAGTATTTTCACTTTTACTGCAAATGAATATCAGCTCTTTATCGGTTATCAGCCTTCTTGACTACAAATAATCGGCATCGGTATAGGCCCTGAAAAACCTGAAAACGGTCTGTCTGTACTGCACGCTGAAACAACCTTGTTCAACAAACATTGACACTTTTCAACAGAACATGGAATATATATATATATATATATATATATATATATATATATATATATATATATATATATATATATATATATATATATAATCGGTTTCCATGAAGTAAGTAGAACAAATTGGATTTTAAAGTATAGCCTGCCCAATCTGGAAAAAGCAGTTGCCTCGTAAATCTAATAACTTGTTGTGCCACTCTCGGCAGCAATAACTGCAATCAAGCGATTAAGATAACTGGAATTGAGTCTTTCACATTGCTGTGGAGGAATTTTGGCACACTCTTTTTTGCAGAATTCTTTAAATTCAGCCACATTGGAGGGTTTTTAAGCCTGAACCCCCCTTTTAAGGTCATGCATATTAATCAGTTGTCCGATTCAGGTCCGAATTTGGACTTGGCCACTCGAAAATCATCATTTTGTTTTTTAAGCCATTCAGAGATGGACTTGTTGGTGTGTTTTGGATCAATGTCCTGCTGCAGAACCTAAGTGTGCTTCAGCTTGAGGTCATGAACAGATGGACGGACATTCTACTTTAGGATTTTTTGGTAGTGAGCAGAATTCATTGTTCCATTGATCACAGCAAGTCGTCCAGGTCTTGAAGCAATAAAGCAGCCCCAGACCATCACACTACAACCACCATATTTGACTGCTGGTATGATGTTCTTTTCTGAAATGTTGTTACTTTTACGCAGATGAAATGGGACACACACCTTCAAAAAACTGAACTTTTGTCTTTTCAGTCCACAGAATAGTTTCCCAAAAGTCTTTGGAATCATCAATATGTTTTTTTTGAAAGTGTGAGGAGCCTTTATGTTCTCTTTGGTCAGTAGTGGTTTTTAACTTGGAGCTATACCATGGATACCATTTTGCCCAGTCTCTTTTCTATTGTTGGGTCATGAACACTGACCTTTAAATGACAAAAGTGAGGCCTGCAGTTCTTTAGTTGTTGTGGATTCTTTTGTGACAGTCTTGGATGAGTTGTCCCAGTGCTCTTGGGGTAATTTTAGTCAGCCAGCCACTCCTGAGAAGGTTCACTGGACTCCCAAAGCTTTAGAAATGGCTTAGTAACCCTTTCTAGAATGATAGATGATAATCAATTGATTTGTTTCTCATCTGTTACTGAATTTCTTTAGAACGTAGAATGTCTTGGTTTTTGACTTTGGTGTACAGTGGTCCCTCGTTTATCGCAAGGGTTACGTTCTTGAAAATAATCCGCAATAGGCGAAATCCGCGAAGTAGTCAGCTTTATTTTTTACAATTATTATATATATTTTAAAGCTGTAAAACCCCTCACCACACACTTTATACACTTTTCTCAGACAGGCATTAACATTTTCTCCCATTTCTCTCTTGTTTAAACACTCTCAAAGTTCAAACCTTAGCATCTTCCTCTGCCTTTTGGGTGCGACCACAGGTGCCTTTGTCGGTGCAGAACGTTTCGTCAACATTGTGGGTTTTGTCGGGAGAAAACTTGCAAACATACAGTACTTCAGAGTCACACTGATCGAACATTTATGTAAATTTGGCAAGCCGAATGCATTCTGTACAGTACAGGAGACACGGCACGGAGGAGATTGATTGACAATGGTCTACAGTCCCTTAGCCAATCAGGACGCAGAACACAATGCGCGAGTTCTCCCTTAGCTAATCAGGACGCAGAACACAATGCGTTCATACGCTGTATTAAAAAAAAAAAAGGCATGCAAAATTGCACTAAAAATCCGCAAACAGCGAGACCGCGAAAGGTGAGCTGCATTATAGCGAGGGACCACTGTACTTCACTTTGTCAGACAGGTTCCATTTAAGTGATTTCTTGATTCAACAGGCCTGGCAGTAATCAAGCCTGGGTGTGGCTAGTGAAATTGAACAAATTTTTCAGAAAAAAAAATTTAAATAATCACAGCTAATTCATTATTTTACAAGGACAGCAAGTACCTTTTCATGTAGGGCTAGGTATGTATTGCTTATTTCCTTTAATAAATAAAATCATAGGACCTCATTTTTGTTTTTACTTGAGTTATCTTTGTCCAATTATTATATTTGTTTGATGATCAGAAACAGTTAAAGACACAGATTTATTGTTTAAAACACACATTAACGAAGCTTGCAAAACTGCATTTTTTCACCTGCGCAACATAGCCAAAATTAGGAATATCTTATCTAAAAGCGATGCTTAAAAAACTAATCCATGCATTTGTTACATCGAGGTTAGATTACTGTAATTCTCTGCTGGCAGGATGCCCAAATAACTCCATAAAAAGTTTTCAGCTCGTCCAAACAAACAGACGAGAGGGCCTATGGTCAGGACATATACAGTAGATGAGATAAGAGCTTATGGTCAGGATATATACAGTAGATGAGATAAGCTGCTTAGACTCTGGGTGAGGTATGACACACTGAGCTTCTATCCTCTGGCTCCACCCTCACTCTTGTCAAATTATAGTGATCTTCTTAGTTCATTGCTGTTCACAAGTTGTCCCTCTGTCCCACTCTCCTCTGGGGGAGTGGATACTGTTGCAGGTGTCTGCTGTTAGACGTCCTAGTGATGACTGGACCTTAGCTGTGGCCCATCTGTGATCTTGTCCTGACCCATGGACCGCTCCTGACCCCAGTTCCTCTAACTCAGATGAACTGTTGCTGACATTATCATGGACTATATTCATATACATTCTTGTTCACCTGTACATATGATGGACTATTTGTCAGTGACTGTCCTGGACACATCTATTGCATGGCCTGTCCATCCTGGGAGTGGACCTCCTTCTCCCTGAGATTTCTCTTTTTCCCCAGCTGGGTTTTTTGAGTTTTTCCTTACCCTGATGGAGGGTCTAAGGACAGGGGATGTTGTCTTGTTCTGCCTGTTTGCATTTTACTGTCTGTTTTGTGAAGCTCTTTGAGGCAATTGTTATTGTGATACTGGACTATACAAATAAAATTGAATTGGACACACAGTGTGACAAATGTGCAAAGAATTAAGAAATCAGGAAGGGGGCAAACACTTTTTCATGGCACTGTAAATCCACCTCACATCATGCCCTCTTCACACCTGGATTCAACCAAAGGACAATGCAAAGAGAGAGGAAAGTTGTATTGAGCTGCCCACTTGACACGTTGCTTCTTAAAAACAAAACAGCCTTATATGGACTGTTTGTAGGAGTTGGTCAGGATCATGTCTAATCATAAATACAGCGACTAATTCATTGGGGATTAGCCCTGCTTCACTTTACACCACACTCCTCAGCGTACCATGACTCCCAGCCAGTGCCACTGCGCTCCAGTGAACGTTCATGGCACAGGTGAATGTGCAGGGGCTTCAGTGCTTGTGCACGCAATGAACCACTTTGTTTATATCAAAAATGCGGTAATATTGCTAAATGATTATGCACAAATTAAATTCATGTGTGTCTGGGAGAAAAGTGAAATGAAACTATATCAAACACACATCAAAGTCATTTTTCAAACCTGGTTCATCGCCTCACCGTGGGGGTTGCCTTTGTGCCCAGTCTTTAGAATATGCCTAGGGCAAGGTCAGAACTAGTGTAGGGCTACAGGGTCTGTGTACCTGCTGGGCATTTAATTTTTATTTTGTAATGGGAAATCAAAAACGGAAAATGGGTGTTTTTCGTTTTCCGATTCTAAAACAAAAAAAAAGTAAAATGGAGATTAAATCCGTTTTTCTTTTTTGGTTCTGTATTCCAAAATCAGAAAACGCCATACCAGTTCTTCGTTCTTCTTCTGAAGTGGCGTGATCTTGCCACTGTTTATTTCGGTTATAGCTATATTATTAAAAGGTTTGTTTTATCGTCAATACTAACAATAATGTTACAAAGAAAATAAAATAAAAAAACATCATCGTTAATCATTACTCAAAATTGCTCAAAAAGTGTTTTATGTAAAGATAAATAACATCAATTGCCTATTTAAGAATAGAGTTATTCATTCATTTATTGCCAATTAACTAAATTTATTGTGGTTAAAATATGTGGACGTACACCAAGTGATGCAGTATGGTTTATTTCCATTATTGGAAGGCAAACAAAGAATTTTCCATTACAACATTTTAACGCTTTCCTTACCTTGTCTTTGGTCAACACATACCCATCAATGGCATTTTATAGTCCAAGTCTGGGTCATGTGCTGGTCATAACAGGCACACAGTTCAACTCCATGCACAGCTTCCCTAATGTTGTCTTTATGGGGCACTCATCACCTCTAATCTCCAAGTCTCCATCACATGGTTCGTCTGCAATACAGACTCATAGCAAGACAAGAAGCGTTTGTAATTACACAGATTTATTTCACTCTAACACATAGCATTTTCCCAAACTTTTAATACAATTTAATAAAAGGAGCAATGTAGACTTAAGAAAAAGATGGACACCATTTATTTGTTATTAATACATGGGGTATGCACAAAATACAGTCTGAGTCAGAACTAAAACATCGAAAAAGTACCACGTGTGAAGCGCCTGCAGTGGACCTTTTGTGTGACAAGGGGGCACATTCACACAACTCATGTTGTCCATGAGTTGTGTGAATGTGGAAAGAGCAGTGAAAGAACAATGGTCTTCTCTGTTGTAATTGTTAGGAAATAAGATTAGATAAGATGCTTCCTGTCCTTTGACAGAACAACATATGACCTATACGTTCTGTACGTCAAGTATTTACTTAGAACAGGAGACTACTGAGCTGGGAGGAAGGTCATCGTCAGTCATTGTTTTTAAACCAATACCTGCTACATTGCGCTCACTATACTTTAGCAACATAACACATGTAACGCAGATTGATAAAAACTCCTGTTTTTTTTTTTCTTCTTCTTTTCTTTATTACTGTTAGTACTGACGATAAAACAAACCTGTTAATAATATAGCTATAGCCAAAATAAACAGTGGCAAGCTCACGCTGTACCAGCTTTGAACCTCTAAGTTTGGTTTTCGGGTCAGTGGCAGAATAGTACGCAGAGAGAGGAGAGAGCTGAATCAGGAAAAGACTTCTAAATTTGTTTTTCACATTTTGTTTTTAATTTTTCAATTATAGTACAAAACGGATAACGGCTTTTTGTTTCCCAATTTTGGTATACAAAACCAAAAAAGAAAAATCCATTCACCATTTTTTTGTTTTATTTTAGAATTGGAAAACAAAAAAAAGTTTTTTTGATTTATCATTACAAAAAGAAAATCAAATGGCCAACAGGTACACGGACCCTACAATCCATGTACCTTTCCTTCAATTCATTTTATATTTAAAATCAAAAAGTAAAATGAAAAAAACGAATAAAAATTTGATTTTTCAATTTTTATTTTCATGGTTCTTTCAAAAATAGAAAATGTAAAAAGGCATTAGAACACCATGATTTGGTTGTTTGTTTACGATATAATGGCCTTGCTGGAAACACACTTTGTGTTAGTCAAAGAGCCTTCTGAAGAAGGGAAGACACACACCATATATCTACTACTTTACAGCAGATGGGCATACAACAAAGCTCATCATTGAGCATTAGAAGATTCTGTGCTCGGCACAATTACAGGCATAAAATGCACATTTCTGACACAGAATTGGAGATGGCTGTGCTTTTCACTGGCAAAAACACTAACTTCAGATTGACTTTGATTCCAGGTCACGCAAAACAAAATAATCTAAAATAAATATTAAATTCACTTTCCTTGTCTGCTTTTATCACTTATTTTTAAAACTAAGTATCAAAATGAAATATGAAAAAATAGGAAATCAAGCCGTTTTTTGTTTTTTTGTTTTGTACATTACAACGAAAAAATGAAAAAAGCAAGTGCATTTTTCGTTTTTGATATTAAATTGAAAATCAATTGAACGAATGACACACAGACCGGCTACACACTGTTTTACGTCTAGTTGGACTTTTATAGATGCCATTTTTGGCATAGAAGTTGGTGTACGCAATTTTCTGCCCACATTTTGAACTTTAAAAGCTTTAAAAATAAGACACCTGGTTATTAGCAGCACATAGCGTCTTAAATCCTATAGAAGAAGTGATTTCTTTAGGCTTCTTTTCTGTTAATTAAATACAGTGGAATAAGTTGGTTATATGAAGTTGTATTTAACTCTGTCTGTAGCTGTCGCAGTTAAATGTCTTTATTTGTTTACAATTTATGTCAATAAGTTAAAACTGAGTTTTTTATTTTATTTCATACGGTGTGATCGCTGCCTACTGGAAGAATAGAGTATTGCTTTTGGAGGTGTGTATGCGATGGGCGGATGCTCAATTAAGGTGCTTATGCAGCAACAAACTTAGCCACAAAACAAGCTACTCCATGAAGAACGAGAATATACGGACAAAAGAGACATATGGTGGTTAAGAAGAGAAATTAATGCTGAATGTTTGGTATGTTTTTGCATTTTATTTTGTGTATGTTTTATTTGGGCTAATTTTATTTTGTTAATATAGTATGTGTTTTATGTTTGCTTCACCGTAGTTTTTCACGGTGTTTGCTGGTGTGAAGAAGTAAAAGCTACACTGGAAACATCAGTTGGAGCATGGCGTTTTATTCCACACCAAACAAAATTTAGACTTCAGCAGCAGCTATACTGTCTAAGCCCTGCAGTATGTATCAGTATGTTTTTACTTACTTGTAATGAAAGGGGAGGCAATGACTATTTTACCCATGGTATACAACTTAAATTGGCCAATTTTTGAAACATAAGCTCTGTCTCAAAGCTCCTCCAGACTCCCCTTTCTCTTCATATAACACTAAGTGCTCAGTTAGGTGAGTGCTGCTGTTAGATGGGACATTTGTACCTCATGTATAATTTATTCCTGGAGTGTAAATGTGTGGAATTCCCTGTGCATATTGACAAATATATATTTAATGCATTGGGATATTGGGTAATGGCTCATGTAAGTCAAACAATTCTGTGCTGTCTTGCTGCTCAGACAAACAAAACCCTGTCAAAGAAGGGTTTGTTGTCATTTACAGCTAAAATGTGTCTTTGTGCCACTACAGACAATTAAATTTAATCCTTTACAAATAACATGTAACATCAGAGCATCATCAAGAAAGTGCATAGAAATGCAAAAATAATTAGTCCAATTACATATGTACAGAAAAAGGAACTTAATATTGTTGCACTTTAAATGCATTTTTGCACAAAAGAACAATTTAAAAAAACAAAAACAAAGTTGCCTTTGCAAGTGCCTTAAGTACCTGATACATTTAATTAAACCAATCTGACCAGTTACTAATCTCTACTGATATCCTTCACACTGACTTTGTCCCCACCACCTCCAGGTCTACAACATGTTTCACCACAAAAGTCTGGGAGCCAGGATCAACATCCGAGTCACCAAGCTGTTGCTACTTCATAACCGCCCAGTACGTGAGAGACATTGTATATGAATATTTTGATTTCTGCATTTTTATATTTTTGTGCATATGTCCACCTCGTGTTGTGTAGGCCAAGTTAAAAGTGAGTCATCATGGGGAACGCTCTTTGGAGAGCTTCTGTCACTGGCAGTATCAGGAGTTTGGGGCGGCCAGGCACCTTGGCACCAATTACGTCCCTGGAGGGAGAGATGACATTCTGCCGGTTGACGCCACTGTGCTGGTCACCAGGTATCACCTGCACACACCCACATGGCTTGTCTACAGACTCCTATATCTAAGGGTGGGAAACACCCAGGATGACAATTTATTATGTGACACATGTTAAATCAATGGCATTGGAATATGCCAAACATTAACGAGTACTTTAATTGATTTCAGAAAAAGATATATTCAATATATGCATCACTTTGACCAGCTAATTTTCCTTTCTTACTTTCAGTCTGTCGCTTTGGCCTGCTCTGTTACGCACGACTGTAAAGTTAAAGCTTTGCCAAACTTGCTGAAACTAGTATAACTTCAGTCTGTGTCCATTATACATAAATAAAATAATACATACAGATAAAATAATATAAAATGCAATTATTCAGGAAGAATTGGGGGGAGAGTTGGCAAATTTAATTAACATTCTAAAAAAAAATTCTTGAAAGAAATATTTTGGCACACTAGTATGTCTACAATTGACTAGCTAAATTTAATAGGATGGAGGAGGAGGATTTTACACTAGTTTTATATTTGAACATATAACTAATATCCTTTTTTTATGAATTAAAGCTTTTTAAAATAAACATTTATATATGTCGGCTACTTGCCCAACATGCTAGTGCAAAAAAAAAAAAGCTTAATGCCAAGCCCTGTATGATCAATGTGAATAAACATAAATTACATTGCCACATTAATAATTTATGCACCAGATAAACAAGCAGTATTTAATTAACATTTGCATCTTGTAAACAATGTGCAGAGTTGCTGTAATTGCAGGGCCATGTTTGTCTTTACCATGCATGTTCTTTCTGATCCACAATGCCCCTTACTACTTAATGAAACTTAACTGTGACAACCACAGTGGCAATCAAACCCTCATAAGAATGCCACTTTTTAACTAAATTGTTAAACATGATGGATGCACAGTAGAAGAATGGTTAGGGCTTCTGCTTCACAACAAGAAGATTGTGGGTTCAATCCCTGGGCTGGCTGACACTCGATCTTTCTGTCAGGAGAGGTCCTCCTTGTAGGTTCTCCAGGTTCTCAGGGTTCCAAACCCACCGTCCAAAGACATGTATAGGTGAATTGGTGACTCTAAAGTGCCCCTAGTGGATAAAAGTGGTTGAATGAGTGAATGGTTGTCTGTCAGTGTCTGAATGTCACTTGTCATTTTCTTGGACAGAAAGTCTTTCTGATTAAAATTGAACTGAAACTATGTTTTGTCTCTTTCAGGACAGACTTCTGTGTTCATAAAGATGAACCCTGTGACACTGTGGGTAAGTCTAACAAAGTGTGCAGAAATGTGCTTTAAATAAATTACTGTACACCTGATTACAACACAATAGACACTACAATATACACCTGAACACAACACGATAGACTGTTAACATACTCTTGAACACTACATGATATACTGTTGATATACACCTGAACACATGATATTGGCTACTGTTGATATATACCTGAACACAACATGATATACTGTTAATATGCTCTAATGCTCCAGAAAATACTGCAATAGTCTCATGTTATGCAAACCTCTCAAATGTTACAAAATACTAATAAAACTTTGCCATGAAAAAGGAACTATTATACCCTTTCATCCTACCCTGCCTCTTGTTTTCTTTGTCTCCTCTACACATCTGCGTCTGACAGTGTGTATTTGTTATTGTTCAGATATGTGTACCAATATTTGTGTCTGACTCTGAGAAGTCTCCTCTCCTTGCTCGTTCATGCTCCAAGAGCGTCAGTTTCATGGAGTTGGGGGCTCACTGTTAATCTTTACTGCTGTAATGGCTAAATAGTGCACAAGAGCTGCTGTTTGTGAGCAGATCCTGATGGGCTCAGTCTGGCTGGGTCTGCTGTCAGCTCTGATAGCCACAGCCAGGTTTCATCAGCACGTTATAGGCAGGCATCAGGTCCAGTGCTGATGACTCCAGCACTGTGGATCACTCCCCTTTGTTCTTAGGCTTTAGCTTTGGGCAGGGTTGGCTTTAATAGTCAGTGGCTTCATGACCTCACCATCTGTTTTGTAACCTTTTATGTGTAGTATCGGGAACCCTCTCATCTACAACATGCAGTAACATTTAAAATGTTTGTACTAAAAAAAAAGTGATGTGGTGGAGTGATGCCTGTGGAACAGGATGGATGTGATGTTAAACAAGTTGTCCTAAGCTCAACTTGCTGTACTAGAGCAACAAAGTGGATGTGTGAGAGCCATTGGCTGCAGGACAGAGCCACGGCTACAAGCTGAGCAACACCACAGACTATGTATTCATATTTTGATTTTCCCTTGGGGATTTCCTCTCTGTACTGAAAGCTATTACGGTCACAGCTAACCCCATCTTTACTCACACCTTGTAAAAGATGGGAGGATAAGTGGTCCATGTTTTTTTTTTGTAGAAAATGCCAAGGATTCTTTCCTGTAATTGTATCAGATCATAGACATTATAGACACATAATTACAGCAAATGGCAAACAACTGACGGCCCAGGCTAACATCTGTTTTCAAAAGTAAATAGTTTCCAGTGTCAGACCATTCAACAATCACCAGGTTAGGGCTTTAGGGGATAATTTTTCTTAATGTTATGAGAGAGAATGGTATTCTTTCTTGATCAGTCTTTTTTTCGTTGTGTATGACGCTAACATGTATAATATAATCCAGGCCCCATTGGTATCTTGTTCTAACACTAAAGCTTTGAAAACAACTCTAAGAAACACCACAGACTACTTTTACTAGCGATATGTGAGAATGGATACACATTTAGTAAATAATTTGTAGGATATTCATACTCTTTCTAAATGTGCTTTTACGTAAAAATTAAAGCACATTTGGAACAAACCAAACAATGTTCTAATAATGTAGTTTATTGTAGTTTAGTCAAATGTATTCAGGCTTTTTTTTTCTATTAACTGTTGGCTGTGGGTTGAGTGTAAGATTTATATCGCAGGGACCTTTTGCTTTTGTCAAGTGTCAAATGCTCAAACTGTACTGAGTTGACTTTGATGTAACCGTAGTTTGTCAATGTTATGCCTGTTTCAGGGATTGCTTATCTTGGGGGCATCTGCAGTGCCAGGAGGAAGTGTGTACTAGCAGAGGACAATGGACTCAACCTGGCTTTTACCATCGCTCATGAGCTGGGACACAAGTAATTTTAAAATTACTTCTGTAATTAACTATTTTTAGGTAAGAGAGCTGCTCAACCAACTCAAACATTGGTCACTAGCAGCATAGGCTTCATACGTTTTGGTAAAATAAAACATTTTTACATGCTTCCCAGCTAACTTGTTTTAAAGCAAAGGGTCAGAGGGCTATATTAAATAAAGGGATCTATTGTAAATATAGGTTAAAAAATAAAAAATAAAATAAACGTTAATGACAAAAATTACAAAAAAAATAGAAATCCCTCTGCTCACAGAGTTGTACATATTCTGTACTTATAACATTCCTGAGACTAGATTTAAAAGCACGATCTATCCACGTTTCACTTTATAGCATGGGGATGAGTCATGATGATGACCACGCCACCTGCACTGGCCACTCCCACATCATGTCTGGTGAATGGGTGAAGGGCAGGAACCCCAGTGATCTCTCCTGGTCCTCCTGCAGTCGGGACGACCTGGAGAACTTCCTCAGGTAAGAGATTCATACATTGATATGAGCACTGCTGTCCAGATGAAAACACAGGCCTAACTCTAGGCTACAGCAGTTCATTTGTGTCCATACTTTCTGGAATAATGACGCTTGAGTGCTGTTTGTCAGATGTAATTGGTTTATGCCTATTTTGACTGAGTCCTTAACTAGTACTTAACTAATAGATACATTTCAATGTTAAGAGATTGTCTATTGTCTGTTTTGAACTGTTCAATATAATTATGTAAAAAAACAAAAACAAAACACTGCTTTATGCTCTAAATTGTTTCCCTTTTCCTTGCCACAAAAGAACAACATAAGATGATGATTGTGACAGTGTTACGTGCCAGGGTAGCTAGGGGTACTGGCACGGTAACTGAAATAGATTTTACCGGGTGTCGACAAAACAGCAGAATGGAGATGTGTTGCAGAGGAATCAAAAAACTGAGGTTTATTTACAAAATAACATACTGATGAAAAAATATACACAAAGAATAATTGAACTAAAGCAACGGTTGTGGCTGCAGCACCAAGGACCCACTGGCCACAGAAAGGCGGCTCCGGCCTTTTATACCCAACTGGCCCACCCAGGTGTGGCTGATCAGCTGGCAGTACTGTTGGGTGGAGACAAGAAAAAAAGCAAACAAACAAAACACAAGACAGCATGAAGGCCGCAACACTCCCCCCCTTAAGAGTTAACAATTACCCTTAATAACAGCCCACTAAACAGTTAACCCCCACATTACCACACTCAGCAGCTATACATCAGCTACCAAGTAGTAACTACAATGGATGGATGATACACATTATGGTAAAAAAGGATATGCAGTTGTTGTGGTCTTCAGTCTCTGGATAAGGCGTCGGCCACAATGTTATCCTTACCCGTCTTGTACCGGATGGTAATGTTATAACCTTGCACCAACAAGGCCCAGCGCATTAGCCGCTGGTTGTGGTTAGACATTTGAGCAAGGAACACAAGAGGGTTGTGGTCGGTGAACACAGAGACTGGAACACTTGTAGAACTGACATAAACATTTAAATGCTGAAGAGCTAGGAGGCCAATGTCTCCTTCTCAATGGTGGAATAATTTAACTGGTGTTTCTTAAATTTAGCAGAGAAGTAAGAGACAGGATGGGGCACACCAGCTTCATCATCCTGGAACAGCACAGCGACAGCTCCAGTAGCACTAGCGTCTACCTCTAGACTGAAAGGCTTGGAATAGTCAGGTGCAGAGAGGACGGGAGCACTGCACAGGAGGATCTTGGCTGCTTGGAAAGCATATTTACATTCCTCAGTCCATATGAATGGAACAGAAGGGCTACAGAGGGCAGTGAGAGGGGCAACTAGCACAGAAAAGTTTTTACAAAAACACCGGTAGTAGCCGGCAAGGCCTAAAAAAATGGCGCAGTTCTCTTTGGGTGGAAGGAATGGGGTACGACAACACAGCCTCAATTTTAGCTTTAACAGGTCGTACCTGACCATGGCCAACAACTTTGCCAAGATAAGTCACAGTAGCCTTACCAAACTCACACATGGCTAAGTTCAGTGTCAAATTGGCGTCAGACAAACATTTAAACACCTCACGTAGGGTACAAAGATGATCGGACCAGGAGTCAGAGTACACAACAACATTGTCCAGAAATACATTACAGTTGGCAACATCACTGAGGACTAGGGGGTTGGAACGTAGCAGGTAGGGGTATTTCTTATGCCAAAACCCATAACGGTGTACTGCAAAAAATGGTCTGGTGTGACAAAGGCAGAGATATCAGATGCTCTAGTGGTTAAGGGAACCTGCCAGTAGCCTTTGAGTAGATCCAATTTGGTGATGTGCACTGCAGGACCAATACTGTCGATACAAGGTAAAGGAAAGGAGTCTGGTACAGTGACTGCATTAATTTTCCTAAAATCTGTACAGAAACGTGGGGAGCCATCAGATTTAGAAGCGAGAAGACAAGGAGAACTCCAGGGACTATAGCTTGGTTTAGCCAACCCATTCTCTAGCAAATACTTAACCTCCTTTTTCATGGCTTCACACTTCTCTAAGGGACAATGATAAGCATGCTGTTTAATGGGACGTGCGGAGCCTACATCAATGTCATGCTCTATCACATTAGTGCGAGATGGCGTGTCACTAAACAGTGAGGGATAGGAGTGGAGCAGGCCTAGAATGTCTTTACGCTGCTCGTCATTGAGATATGACAGGTTGGTGTCTATACTGGACATAAACTCCGAATTTGACAATCGACCACACTGTTGGGCAGCACAAGGCTCCAACAAGTCCTCCTCAACTGCCACATCAGAACAGACTGGGAACACACAAGGCACAGTTAACATAGACTGTTTAGCTGTCACATTATCCCTGTCAAGAAATGGCTTGAGCATATTGACATGACAAAGTCTGGTTTTCCTCCTTCGCTCAGGTGTTAGAATAAGATAATCTGTGTTAGACACTTTTTTCTCAACAACATAAGGGCCAGAGAAACGGGCAGAAAGAGCAGAGCCAACACGTGGAAGCAAGACCAAAACCCTATCACCAGGTTTAAAGTGACGGCTGACAGCTTTCTTATCAAAGCGCTTCTTCATACTGGCTTGTGATGAAGAAAGTGCCTCCTTAGCTAAAACAGTAGCCTGCTGTAACCGCTCTCTGCATTTGGACACAAAATCTGACACCCTGGTTTCAGACAATGTCATGGACAAAAGCTGCTCTTTAAGTACCTTAAGTGGACCATGTACATTATGTCCACAACCTGTGGACTCCTGTATAGCATCCCTGATGGCGAAAAGCATAAACGGAACCCCTTCATCCCAGTCTCTACCGGTGTCAAAGCAGTATTTGCTCAGCATGGATTTTAATGTTTGGTGCCATCGCTCTAACGCACCTTGAGACTCAGGGTGGTAGGCACTAGACACACTGAAAGACTGTAGGGTCTGCCTAAAGGTCCTGGAGAGAAAATTTGTACCCTGGTCTGTTTGCACAACTTTAGGGAGGCAAAGGTGGTAAAAAACTTGGTCAATGCCTTAGTAATAGATGGATCAGTAATTTTGCGCAAGGGAATGGCTTCAGGGAACCGGGTGGAGACACACATGACAGTAAGCAAAAACTGATTTCCTGTTTTTGTCTTAGGCAGGGGACCAACACAGTCAACAATAACATGTTCGAATGGAACAGCAGGAACAGGGCGGAGTGGCGCTGGTGGTATAACTTGGTTCGGCTTTCCCACAACCTGACAGGTTTTACAGGTCTTACAAAAGTGAACCACGTCAGCTTTCAAACCTGGCCAAAAGAAATGCTGCAGGATGCGATTATAAGTTTTGGAAACACCAAGATGACTGGACCACAGGTGTTCATGGGCCATGGATAACACATGCTGCCTGTAGCTTTGGGGAACCACAATTTTAAAAACTGCACACCAGTCATCCAAAACAGGCTGGCTACCTGACCTAGGGACCCACTTACGCATTAGAACTCCATTCTCAGTGAAGAACAGTTGTGTGTTAACAGGGTTCTCTAAGGCAGTAAAGCACTTAGCTAAGGACAAGTCAGAGTTTTGGGCCTCAATGAGAGCTTCACAAGTTAATGGAGATGACACCGGGGAGATGAACTCTGGCTCTGCACTATTAGTCTTGACCTTGGTGACTTCCTCCAAATGACCAGAGGAGGGCGCATTATCCTCAGAGAAAACAGAGGCCAGCACTGAGTCGCACAAATCAACATCAGCCTCCTGAGCCAACTTTCGAGACTGGGCTCGGGTCAAGACACTCACGGAGAACACGTCAGGATGGTTTTTGGATAACTCATCGGTCTCAGAGCCAGGAATGGGATGGTCAACAACCTCAGGGGAAGGATAAACTTTCCCACCAGCAATGTCATTTCCCATGATAAAATCTACCCCATCTATAGGAAACTGGTCACGGACAGCAACTGGGAACACCCCACTAATCACCTTAGATGTCAATATGGACAGAATGGAGGGGAGCTGGTACAGAGAGACTGTGAATTGTACTCTGCTATTGCAGTTCAGAGCTGAAAAAATCCGTATTGTTGTATTTTATGTCTTTGTGACAGTTTTAGTGTATCTTAGTGTTAACCTTTTGGGGTTTTTTTTAGTAATTAATAATCACATTTGCATTTACATGTCATTACACTGTTTTTTTTTTACATGCACAAATGTGCAAGGCTAACCATGGGACTCATGCCAAATAATTGCTTATCTCTTAAGCATCATCTATCACAGTTCATATCACTGTTTTACAATGATTACAGTTATATTTGAATCCAAAATGAACTCACAGCCCACAGAGAGTCTTGGTGAGTTGTGAGTGAATTGTCTGACAAAGCATGAAATCATCCATCAGCGTCCAAGCATCCACTATCCATCTATATGAACGTCCTGTAATCACTCAGGGTCCAGAGGGTTTGTGTGACTCTCATCTGACCCCTGACTAGGGATGGGCATTTTTCATGAATATTACGTTCAAATTTTTAAGCTCATTAAAAAAAAAAAAAAAAATTCCTTAAATCCTTCTCCGTCAATGACAAGGGGACATATTTTGCGAAAGCTGATTGTATTGTATTTTGGTATATGTATTTGTGTATTTTGGGTGTCTACTGCCCCTCAAAATTTTAGATTGATCCGTTCAGGGACTGTTGAGGAATCTTTCAGTTTATGTGCAGCAAGTATCAACCAATCAGAGGAGCGGATTGGGGGAGACACTGGAGACAACATCCGGCTGTCTGTCTGCTACAGCAGTCTGTTTGAATACTACTGCTGCACTGTTGTCTGCAGCACAGAGCAACAGAAATGTCTCCAACAGGACTGCTCAGACACTTTTGAAAAGAGGGATTAACTAAAACACCATACCATGCTGCTGACCAGGGAGAGGTAAGTAGCTTTGTTATAAATGTAAATGTTATATTAGTATTATTTATCTGCCATCACTATCCATGGGTGAAAATAGACGTAGACGTAATGGCTTGTATTTTCTTTGACTTTTAGCTTAGCTTATCTCTAGCTTTTTTGTTAATTGCTAAGCTACATAACGTGACATGAGAGGTTTGTGATAACTACAGTTTAAGGTACTTTGAAATGCTAATGAGGTATTAAACCCGCTGCATTATTAGATAATATAAATAATTTTAATATGCAATTTTAGCCTCTGCTTTAGCAAGCTGCGTTTCAGATTGTTAAATGTTGGCAAAGGCTAATCTCTTTAGTATTCCTTGTTTTAGTCTAAATAAACATATTTTGGTTGTTGCCTTTTACGTTAAACTGTATTAATATAGTTAGTGCTGTCTTTTATCAGCTGACTCATTGTTTAGCTCTCTGAGTAAAAGTTATCAAAAGGTCATAGTGTCCATGCCATGGATACATACATTATGTGCAAATGTACGATTCTATTTCATCCCTACTGACCACCAGAGGGCAGTGCTGAAAGCACTGAATGTTCCCTTTGCATGCGCAGTTCAAGTAGTAGTACCACCAGAGTCACACCTGTGACACACTGGATGACCTACCGGAGGTAATATATTCAGCGTCACCCATGGCTCTGTTCCTCTTTTCTTCTCGCATGAGGTTCGCACTACTTGGCATAAGCCACAGCAGAGGAATCTTTTGGATCACATTCACTGTCGCTGAAAGCCCTGTAACTGTGTCAGTTGGAGCAGCGGAGTTTGTCGACCAAGGGCTGCAGTGTACTCTTATTTGGAGGTATTTGTGTGTTGTTCTCTATTTCTAACTATGTTAACTGCTTTTGTTTTGTGCTTGCCACTGTTGGTGAAGACCCCCTCTCCCAGCTTTGGCTTGATAATTTCAGGTTTAATACTGTTAGTTGCTAACTGTGTTAGCTGATTTTTGTTTGGTGCTTTGCCACTGCTGGGAAAGGCAGCGTCTGCGCCCCACTCCTAGCTTTGGCCTTATAATTTTAACTCAAAAACTGGCTGTCATTAGCTGTGTTAGCTTTTTTGATTTGAGCTTGCCACTGCTGGTGAAGGCAGCCTTTGCGCCCCCACTCCCGGCTTTGGCCTTAAGATTTAAACTTAAATACTGGTGGGTGCTAACTTTATTAATTTGTGATTTTGTGCTTGCCTCTTCTTGTGAAGGCAGCGTTCGGGCCCCCACTCCCAGCTTTGGCGTGCAATTTGAATTCAGATACTGCCAATTGCTGACGGTGGTAGCTTTTTTTGATTTTGAGCTTTGCCCCTGCTGGTGAAGGCAGCGTTTGCGCCCCTGCTCCCAGCTTTGGCATACAATTTGTACCCACTGTTGTGTGGCTTGTGGGGGCCACACTTCAGGCTGATGATGGCCATGACTTGTGCCCTTCCTGCCTCGGCCCTGATCATCTGCAGGAGGCGCTGTCAGAAAACCCGTGCATGAACTGTAGTTATATGCCGCTGGCAGTGAGGGTAGCCAGATTGGCGCAGTTGTCCCCAGCAGGTCAGAGTGACCTTCCACCTTGCGGACGATTGCCTCTAGCTCCACCTAGTCGTTCAAAGCGTCTGGGTGTCTCTACAGTTGGGATGGCTCCCTCCAAGAAGAAGGCCAAGTCTGATCGTGGACTCTCCTCGAGGGTTCGAGCAACTGTCTGTAGAATTGGCGGAGATTAAATCTTTTTTTCAGGCGCACCATTTAGATTCTCCTGTTGCAGGGGTATGAGGGTGTTCTACTCCACCCATGCCTGTCCTGGCCCCAGAGGACGATGTTCTGTCTATGGCGGCCTCATTCTCTCATTTTTAGGATGAGGAGGAGGGGCCGTCCTCCCAAGTTCCGAAGTTGGCTCATTTTCTTCCGCCCGGAGCTCAGTTAGTGGGGCCGGGTATAGCTCCATGCAGACAATTATGCGTATGGATTTGGAGCACCTGCAGCTGGAAATTCCGCAGCAGGATGAGTCCAGCTCTGGTAGTGCCTTCTTCAGTCGCGGGCCAGCTCCTGCGTCTTTTGTTGTTCCCCCCTTGGAGGATTACTTACGAGAATTGCATGCTTGTTGGAGAGACCCTGGTGCTTTTATACGACTTTCTGGGGATGGCCGGATCCTGGCGGCTATGCACAATGCTGCTGGAGCTGGCTTCGATGGCATTCCTGCTGTTGAACCTGCTATTGCTTCCCTCATTGTGTCACCTGAGGAAGCCTTGAGTCAGACTGTTCGTGTCTGCGGCCCCAATGCCGTGTTACGGATGACTTTCTCACTAGGGCGTACAGTGTTGGTGCTTGTGCTGGCCGTCTTGGAAATTCTCTCGCCCACCTACTGTTCTCTCTCTTGACCTCCCTGCAGGATGATGGTGGTGCAGCTGCTGCTACTGGCTTTAGTGATGCAGCACTGCAGACCTTTGCCTTATTGAGCCTAAGGGAGCTTGGGCGGATAATGTCCTTCCTGGTACAGACTTGTCGCCAGGTTTGGCCCTCCGCAGTATACCTGTGGAGCCAGGGATATTGTTTG
Organism: Rhyacichthys aspro; assembly: GCA_036850595.1. NCBI lineage: Eukaryota > Metazoa > Chordata > Actinopteri > Gobiiformes > Rhyacichthyidae > Rhyacichthys > Rhyacichthys aspro. The sequence goes on along the minus strand of CM072150.1, from coordinate 26,868,180 downwards.
GTCCAGCTGCTCTGGAAGCATTGGAACTGACTGCCCAAGCACGGTAGACCAGACAACAGCTTTCTGGCCTCAACAGGGCCATGCCCCCTCCCTAGAGGTCAAGGGGTCCGACCTCTGGCTTCAGTGGCCGTCCTGTGCAACGGAGGCCTAGCAGGGACTTTCGCGAAGCTCCCCTACAATCAGATAGGCAGCCTGGCCTGTTGAATACTGGCTGTTGCTCCCCCAGGGCCCCTAGGGGCAGGTCCAGGAAGTGAAAGCTGTTGGTTACTTTTCCCATCAGCAGCTCAGTCAAAAGGCTCAAATGACTAGCATCAGCGACCCGGTAAAGGCTCTAGCCTTGGACCAAGAGTTATCCACCCTCCTGGCCAAAGGTGCAATCGAGGCTGTAGATCCTCTGCTGCAACCCAGAGGCTACTATTCCACGTACTTCCTCATGCCCCAAAAGACTGGTGGATTTTGTCCAATCTTAGACCTCAGGTGCCTCAATCGTTACATGAAAGTGCTGCCATTCCACATGCTAACCACAGCAGAGGTTCTGCAAACTTTTGCAGAGGGAGAGTGGTTTACATCTGACCAATGCATACTTTTACATCTGACGCTACAACACCGGCGCGTCCTCTGGTTTGCTTATCAGGGCCACCATTGGCAGTTCAGAGTGCTGCCATTCGGGCTTTGCTCTCCCGAGAGTGTTTACCCGATGCATAAAGGCGGCTCTTGGCCCACTGCAGGCCTGTGGTTTAAAAAGCTTGCTGTATCTGGACGACTGGCTTCTTTGCTCACCATCCCAAACGTGTGCAACTCGGGACGCAGGTCATCTGCTCGCCCATGTGGCCCAATTAGACCTCAAGGTCAACCTGGAGAAAAGCTGCCTGATCCCATCTCAGACAACAACCTTTCTCAGAGTGACCATGGATACAACATCGATGACTGCTCGGCCATCACTTTGTTGGGTGGACGACATTATCAGTCTGGTACGTCAATTCACACTGCGGAGACGGGTTACTTATATCACTTTTCTGCGACTTTTAGGGAAGTTGACTTCTGTCACAGGTGTTGTCCCCCTGGGATTGCTGTCACTGAGCCCCCTGCAGAGTTGGTTGAACAGCTTTCACCTGGATGCCAAGTGCCACAGGCATCAGAAGGTCAGGGTTACGTGGCAGTGCCTCAGGACCCTGGCTCCTTGGATGGACAGGGGTTATTTGATCAGGGGTGTCCCCATGGGGTCTGTAGTATGCCAGAGAGAGGTGGTCACCACAGACACTGGATGAGGTGCTGTGTGGCCACACAGGCCAGTTCAGGGGTGCTGGTCTGTAAAGAATCACTCTGCGCGGCTTCTGAAGGTATCCCAGGACCTCTTGACGTGGGTGGCTCCGGGGGAGAGGGCAATCAGATTGCAGATTCCCTCTTATACCAAAAACCACCACCGGGAGATTGGTGCCTCCACCCAGAGGTAGTGCTGAGGATCTGGAGGCTCTTTGGCTGGACAGAGATAGATCTGTTTGCCTCAGAGGATTCAACACGTTTGGTTCCCTGGGCCAGGATGCACTGGCACATCCATGGCCTCAGGGTCTCTTGTATGCCCCCATTTCATCAGGCTAACATTGACAAGGGTACAGTGGGGAGCCATAGATTCTGGTCTCTCTTTTCCTAAAGGGGGCTCGTCTCTTGTGTCCACCAACAGTCTCACAAGCCCCGGTGTGGGACTTGCCCCTGGTCCTGGAGGCTCTGTGTCGCCGTCCATTTGAGCATTTGCCGCAGGCTGACCTCAAGTGGCTGTGTTGTTAGACTGCTTTTCTACTACCTATTATCTCTGCAAGGATGGTGGGTGAGTTACATGCCCTGTCTGTCAGTCCCTCACCCAGATGGCTCTGGTGTCACGCTGTGGCCGAATACAGTGTTTATTCCGAAGGTCTTGAGGTCACACTGTAACCTGCCACTGAGACTGGCACAGTTTGAAACTGCGCCAGGAGAGCGGGGAGAGGCCGGAGCTGTTGTGCCCAGTGAGAGCACTGAGGGTATATGTTGTGGCTATGGCGGTTGTGCGAAAATCAAACTAGCTATTTTTATGTTAGTGGGTCTAAAATGGACTGTGCTGTTTCCAAACAGCTTCTCTCCCACTGGATTGTGGTCATCTGTCACGCCTGTTGCACGGAAACCCATTCCCTGCCCTCCGGTGTGAAGGCTCATTCCACCAGGAGTGTGTCCACTTCATGGGCAGCTCTGAGAGGGGTTTCGCTCTGTTGGTACTACTCGAACTGCACATGTGCGAAGGGAACATTTAGTGCTTTCAGCACTGCCATCTGGTGGTCATCTAGGATTCATAGAACCATAGTTACATTCATAGCTTTCGTTTTATTGCGCACTTGTCAAAGCCAAACTATGGCAAAGCCTAATTTAGTTTTTCTAATGTCCAGAGAACACATAATCTGACTCCGCCAGATAGAACTGCTCCACAGAACATAGTCTATTTCACAGTACCATCTGGGAAGGCTCCCGTTGAAAGCATTTGCAAAAAGGAGGCGCCTTCTTCTGTCGAAAACTTGGAGCTGATTGGATGAAGCACCGACTAGTGTCCACCTACCATGAGGTTTCTTTAGCTAATCATAGCAACGATATGATGTGCCACTCTTTGCGCTTTTGTCAAAGAAGAAATCCTCTCTACTTCTGATAAAACTGATTCGATAGCACCATCAATGCTAACATCTTTCGACGTAGCCATGTTGATACAAAGGAGGAGAAGAGGGTGCTAGCTGCTTTCATCATATTAAAAACCCGTCTTTTCCTGTTCATGCTGCCACATCATTGGTCACAAGAGTCCAGTGAGCCCAGGCTTTGCTGAGTGAAGCAGTTTGCTTGGCGCGATACAAAATGGATTTACGCAAGTTTGGAAACTCCCAAATCTCGCGAGAATCCAGCTGCAGCGCAAGGTTACAGAACACATGCTGTTATATATAAGTAGCCAAACAGTGTGTGGTAGTCGTCAAGTTAACCTGCAACACACTTGTCGGATGCTTCCTGTGTCAGGTTGGTATAGAGTAGAACAAAAACTATTTCTACATACTGTGCAGATTTGATAAATGGTGGTCATTGGGGTTTTTTTCACACTCTTCCTGGCAGCCCTAACGTCCATAAATGTCTGTTCATCTACAGGAAACAACATCAGCGCTGAGAGCAACAGCACATCAAAGACAGTGAGAGCTGAGCCAACCATCAGTAAATCAACCTTCTTTTATTCAACATATCTAACATGTAATTTTCTAAGTACACATCAGTATACATGATTAATAAATCATATTGTAATGTAGCTACAACATAATTACTTAGTTATAAAATAATTACATTAACGGTGAGGTGATGAGACAGACAATTAGTACCCTAAAGATGTTTTGTCTTTTTTTGTTTGAGTTTGCTCCGCCAGACCAGGGGAGAGACGGGAAGAGAGAGACCGGAAGAGAGAGACCGGAGGAGAAAGACCGGAGGAGAGAGACCGGAAGAGAAAGACCAGAGGACAGAGACCAGAGGAGAGAAGAAACACCACCCACACATCTGCCTCCAGTTTCATAGGGGCCACAGTATCACTTCTGCAAAAGAGAAGCACAATGTGATGGAGATTTGGTCAACAACCAACATTGCTAGTAAATTAGCTTCTGTTAAACTTTTATACAGAAAGGAAAGAATGCTTTGTGGATTTTTTCAGCTGTCTCATAATAAAAGTTCATAGACTGTTTGCTTGTATTATTTGGTCTAACACTGATATTAGTTTGTTCCTTATACATTTCTTGCATTTATGATCATTGAACTGAGACTGTTGTATTTCTATAACCGTAAAATAATTTATGTGGTAAGTAAATTTGGAGACTAGTGATTACAGATGCACTGTATTGCCAAAAGTATTGGGTCACCCCTTTGTAATGAAAAGTTGTGACTACTTAAGTCATTTCTGACAAAACCTCTTAGCATTTAAGCTTATAGTGATATTCAAGGCAGTTGTGTGCTTTTAATTTTATAGTTTGGACAGGACCCTTTTCTATTCTAACATGACAATTTGTTATGTTCAAGGCAAGGTTCAATAAGAAATGATTGATTCAGTCAGTGTGGAAGAAGTTGAGTGGTCTGCAGAAAGCCTATTAGCAGCTGCACACCTCTGGTGTCATTTTAAATGCAGACCACCAAACACCAGTGACTTGTGCATATGGGTAAAGTCATTTTAAGCACTTCCCAAACTGGCAACTGGCAACAGAGATGGAAATACAATTTTCAAATACATTAATCATGTTTTCATCTTTGTTGCCACCATGACTTTACATTTCTGGCTGCAGCACACTCCATGTTTATCTATAAAAGTTACATGAGAATAATACATATATTTAATAAACATGTTTCACACATACATACATAAAAGAATAACTTCATCAGACTAATGTGGTCACGTTAAGACTGCCCTGCGGGCTGGTAATAACATTAATTATTCAATGATTTATATTTACAAGATAAATGATCACTCTATTCTTAGTGTAAATGAAAAAAACACCTCCTTGTGTACTCTTGAGTGTCTGTTTGGATGTCTTTACAATGCAATAATACATAAGGCTATAGAACTTTACCTTAACGGTATAAACTCTCTTAAGTCGCTTACTGTACTCTATGTAATATTATCAAACTTTATTGCTAAGACGAAAATTCAACTTGAAAAAAAACAAAGTTACATCTTTACTTCTTCAGAGCAACTTTCTGCTCAGTGTCACACTCTGGCTTGAACATATGGTTAACTTTGAAACTCGTCTTCAGAAACAATTGAATTTGCTCTAGTTATTTTACCGCACTAAATAACTTGGATAGCAAAACAAACATGCCAGTAATATGGAACTAATATCCTGACTAAGTAGGATAGACAACTAAAAAAAAACAAAGCATCACAAGATATTGTACATGGTCTGTAATTGTGTCTTACCTTTTGAATAAAAAGAAAGCCAACTCTGGGTCTGTTTTATCCCCAGAGCAGATCTTTGCTCTCATGGCCTACTCTGGCTCGTCTTCCCCCGGCGCTGGTCACACTCCTGTCTCAGGCTGTCAAGGCTTCGTGCCTTGTTTGATAAAACTTTCTTTGTTTTTTTTAATGTTTGCACTGATAAAAGTCAGACGTGACATTTACTTAAAAAACCTTAAGTAACTTTTTCCCCTCACAAAACCCAAGTAAATATGACTTTGTAATACACTGTATTAATAAGTATTAAATGTGAGTAAATGGCATAATTAGTTCATATGTAAAATCAACACACATTAATAAATAACATTTACTGTCAATTTTCAAATATTATTAAAACCCTTAACAGGGTTTAGCAAGTAAATATTACTTTAGAGTATAATTAAGAAATAAGTATTAACCATGAGTAAATTCTACACATCGTTCAATAGTAGTTTCTATACAACCTTTTTAAATGTATTTTACCTAAAATTACAAGTAAAATTTAAATACATTTTTCAAAAGTTCTAAAAAATTAGTTTTTGCTAATTTTTAATAACTATACATGTCAATAACTTACACAAAAACACTCTTTTTTTTTTTTTTTTTTTAAAGGATGTTTATTTACATGTTTACTTTCTGACACCAAGTTCACACCTAACTATAGACCTTGACTCTGGACCCATCCAGATGATGATCCATTGCGTCTTGAGAGAGAGAAAAACACTTGCGCTGTGCTGACCGAAGTACTCTGAACGGTGGTTCAATCATTTACACTGTAAGAGAGAAAAAACACATCAACATCAACTTCAACTACAATAACCATATTAATTGAAAAAAAAAAAAAATGCGAATACACAGACAACTGTGCTATTAAATCAACATGTTAATGCCCAGAACACTGAAGCTTTTGGACATCAAAAATTACCAAATCATATTCAAATTCTTTCATCTTTTGTTCAATGGATTTTCAAATGCTAAGATATAATACAGAACTTTATTAATCTTACTAATTATTTTTTAGCTAAGTGTAATCACACCTTGTGTTCATATTTCACGTCTACTGAGTTTCCACAAAAATCTGAATCAAAAATACAATGATAACGTGTGCCATGCATTGTATAGCCGATAATAGTTTGCCCTTTTTGGCAACAGTTGTGATATTGTTTTTTATAATATGTTTATTTAAATTTTAAACTTAGTAGGCCAACTAATTTTTTAAATATAATTTATTTTTCTATAATAAAATAGCCAATATTTTAGTATTCTTGTCTGCACACATACTGATTACTATACACATTTAAAAAAAGAAAAAATAATATGACAAAAAATTGTAATCACACCTTGAGTTCATATTTCACAAGCCAGCCGAAATCAGTTTGCCCTTTTGTAATGTATTTTGGCCTTTTGTAATGTATTTAGCATATATATTATAGTGTAAAACTATTTTTTCCACATATCAGTTGTTTTAGCCAACATTTTGGTGTTTTTAGTCTTTAGTAAATATCGTACAAATTACATTTTATATATAACAAAAAGGATATATTTAATTTGTTAAATACATGTCATTTAATTAGCAACTGATAAAACATTTTGAACTTGGCAAACAGTCAGATTTATGGAACATAAATGCAGTAACACAATCCCCCACAATAAAGATGTACTTACGTGTGCACTGGTAGCAAACGTTTAAGATAATTTCTTAGTGTTTTTTCGTTTATGCTGCAGAGAGAACAAAAACAATGACTAACAACAATTAATACGTATACATGTCACATGTCAAGGCCCAAATGAATAACAATAAGGCCCAAATGAATAACAATACAAATGGCCACAAATGAATAATAATAATGCATTGTTTTTCACTCAATACTCAAAACTGCTTTACATAGCATTGTTCAGTCACTCCTCAGTTACACCCAGCGCAAATTGCCAAAATGTGTCACAAGCAGCATGTTATTTCAACCTAGCCAAATAAATATAGTCTATGGCAGTCTATCTGTGCACATCCTACATGAGTCGGAATGAGTCATGAGTCCAGTTGAAATGGGCTGGATACAGAGCGACAACATCGATGCAAAATCCATGACGCTTAGCAACCGCTTTGCTAGCGATTACCTTTCTGTTAACTTGCTAGCCTCTGCTGCTAAACCTGCTGCAGTTATGGCTAACACTACTGTACTTCGCACTGGGCTACAAAAACACACTACTGTGGTCTTTAGTAACGGCAAGTCAAGTCAAATGAAAAAAGCAAGACCCAGCAAATATAATGTTTCAAGAAGCCCCAACACGTGGCAACATGACCGTGCTAACCAATGCTAATCCATGCAGACTGAGCTAAATGCCTATACCACCAAACTATGACAAAGCAGGGAAACTAACCAATTATGTCTTTAGTAAGACTATGTTATCATTCAGATAAGTGGCAATGTAAGATATACTCACGGCATCCATGAAAGGAGGAGAACAAGAACGCAGGAGCAACGAGGCTTACCAGCTCAGTCCAAGACCAAGAAGAAAAGAAAGCGCATATCACATCCGCCTTTATTTTGCGGAAAATCTGACCCGAATACTTCTCAATGAATTGAAGGCTACAGGCTCATAGAGGCAACCTGGTTGGATACTTAAGATTTCTTTCTTCACAGTATGGGCGGCTCACTTATGGGCAAATAAAAGCTCTCTTGAGATCATTTTTGAGCTGAGCAGTCTTATCGGCTCGCTCAGAGGTACATCTCCACCTACCTGCAGTCGCGAAAGCAGTGGTGGGTCGTCTGTCTTCATTTAGAGAAAACGGAAACTGAATGAGCACAGCGTCCAGATTTTCAAAGTAAAACAAAAATATATAGACTAAGTTTCTTAATACGAATATTTATATATTTATCGACATGATTAAGCATTAAATGCAATCAAATTTGCTTTTTTGTACCCAATGTAATGAGGACAAACCCTGTGAAGTAATGTTGATGTGAAGTGAAAGTGATTGCAAACTAGAGTTGTTTTCTGGTCTTTCTTCTTCTTAATAAACAGTTGTTTTGGTCCGGTTCAAGTCTTTATTGCGCCATCTCGTAATGTTGTTTTATTTTTCTTTATTTTCCCTCATTTACAATTTTAGCACAAACATTCAACGTTTAACATTTAACATTTATATGTTTTATTAATATTTTTAATCTTTTACATATTGAAGGTGGATTACAACTGTAAGCAGTACTAGTCTGTATGATCATTGTAAGCAGTAGTAGTGATCAGTGTGATCCCATACACACACATTGATGGTATTGTGCACGCATAGATATGCACATTATGCAGTCACAACACACACACCAGTGGAGCACAGTAACAGCTCTGGAAGTGCTGTAAGGCCTGCAGGCAGTTTCTTTGTTGACTTTACTGTATGACATCTGTAAAAAATAAATAAAAAACAGGTGCACAACTTTTTTGGACCCTTGGCAAAAGGACGCTTACCAAAACCAGGGGGGTACAGCTAAAAATCAGAATAGGGAGAACAAATGAGCAAGTAATATAAAATGAAAGTGCCATTCTTGAGGGTACTCATATCTCTCTTGCTGGTGTCAGGAACTATGGAGGATTCCATTTCAGATCTTCCCTGTCACCTCTCATTTGTCACTCCTGCCTGCACACCTGAGACTCATCTGCTCATCAGACTGCCCTGCTTTTATGCAGTCACAGCTCAGCTCTCCTCTGCCAGATTGTTCTGCTTTCTACTAGGAAACATCAAGCCACAACCAGTGTTTTCCTGTTTTTCGTGTTTTCCTGCCAAAGAGATCCAGATCTGTGAGATCTGACAACTTCAGTTACTACTGTGAGTACCTACCTTCTCCTTCTTCCACTGGAGTTTCTTCACTCTCGTCACCTCCTGTTCCCTGCACCATCCTGCCTGCTTCCCCTTTGTGATTTCGGCACGGCACTATGCGTTGGTCACCTGCTCAGTCTACTGTTGGGCCTCCAGTCTACTGTCGGACCTCCAGTCTCCTGTTCGCCAGCTCTGCATACTGTTGCCAGCCCCCCTACATTGCTTGCTACTGTGCTAGTTCCGATAAAGAACTGTTAATTAACCACCTATCTGTTGTCCTGTTGTTGTGCATTCGAGTCCACTGCCGCCGCTTCACAGAACAACCTGGCCACCATGGACTCAGGACAGGCCAGGGACAGATTCACCATGATAGAGAATACTCTATGTACTCTACAATGTCATGACTCACAATTGGCATCTGTTTCTTCTGAAGTCCGCCAAGCAACCGTTCAACAGGAGCAGGCCCTCAATGCTATGGCAGCCCAAATCCAGCTTCTTACAGAAGCTTGTCAATCATTTGACTGGACGAGCTCACCTTTGGGAAACAGCAGAGTGGGAGGGAGGATCCCCGGCCTGTGCCTCTTTTCAAGCCTTTTCTGCGGACCTGGAGAACACAGAACACATCCCGCAGCCTAGGTCAAGTGGGGGTCAGGGGTCCTGGTGTGTGGCAGACCACTCAATTGATTTCCGCACCTTGACCAGTTGGAGTGGCCAAGCTCCGCCAGCTTACTGTGATTCAGCCTCCAGCTTCTGCCACTGGGGGTGCCCCACCAGACTCTCCTGAGCCCATGCAGATTGGCCACAGAAGAGAGACTTCATTGACGCAACCAGAATCTCTGCCTCTACTGTGGGGGTTCAGGTCACAATGTCTCCAAGGGTTAAATAAAAAGCCCTGGCTCAGCAGTAACTGGGAGAGTACTGTTGAGCCAAACTAGAGCTTCCTCCCTGGATTGGCCACTCACACTCGCCAAACTTCTTCCTGAGGGACCTAAAACCATAGCTGTGTTGATCGATTCTGGAGCACTTTTATGGACTTGGACCTTCCAATGCAACTAGGCCTTTCCCATTAACCTTTGCAAAGACCTGTTCCTGCCAGAGCCCTTGATGGACACCTCCTTGGGATTGTGACACAGCATCAGTTCAACTTCAGAGCTCTGGTAACCACCATGAAAAAATCCAGTTTCACCTTATCCAGTCACCCAGTGTTCCACTCATTCTTGGCTACCCCTGGCTGCGGCGCCACAATCCACACATTGGAAAAGGGAGCCATCTTGGGGTGGAGTTCATCCTTCATCCCTGCTACCATGAGGTCTTCAGTAAAGCAAAGGCCACTTCCCTGCTGCCTCACTGCCTATGCCTGTGCCATAGACTTGTTGCCTGGAACATCTCCCCCTAAGGACCACTTGTATTCGCTGTCTGCACCTGAAGTGGAGGCAATTGAGTCTTATGTCAGTGATGTTCTGGCTGCCGGTATTATTCGACCACCCCCCTCAACCCTCATCCCCCTTTTCTCGCTCTCGTCACCTCCTGTTCCCTGCACCATCCTGCCTGCTTCCCCTTTGTGATTTAGATCCAGCACAACACGTTGGTCATCAGCTTAGTCCTCATTCTCCACTCACCTGTCGGGGCTCTAGTCTCCTGTTTGGCCTCCAGTCTCCTGTGCGGCCACCAGCCCTCCTACATTGCTTATTACCGTGCTAGCTTCAATAAAGAACTGTTAATTAACCACCTATCTGTTGTCCTGCTGTTGTGCATTTGAATCCACTGCTGCCGCCTCGTAGCTGGTCCATAAACACTCTACTGCTTCAAACTTTAGCAACTTCCAGACTCTTCTTTTTTTCCAGAAGACATGGGAGAAGTGCAGATTTGACACTTCAATCACTTTCTCTTCTGTGTTTCTCAACAGGTCTAAAGCCAGTGCATGCCTTCTTCACACAGACCCTAGAAGCCAGTACCAAGTCCATCTCCCTCCAAAACTGCCAGGGATGCATTACAGTGTGGATGAGCAGTGCCAGATCCTGTTTGGAACCAATGCCACTTTTTGCACTGACATGGAGGTATTGTATTTTCATATTTAGTCTTTAACACCAACACACATAATAACATTGTAACAACTCATCTATTCCAAGGTAATATTGATACAACGCATACTACAGGTCACTGGTTGACATGATATCAGCAGGTAAATAAGAAAAGAGAATAAGAGATTCACGGATTTCTGGCTGCGCTGTACCACACTACAATATGAAAGTGAAAGTAAATCAACAGTTCCAAACAGCAAGCTAAACCAAACAAAGATTTATGAACAAAACTAAAATTCTGTCACACAACATTCAGACCAATTAATTGTCTCTTGCCATTTGTCTCCCCCATTTAGTTCCAGTGTCCGATTACCACATCAAACGCTATTTAGTATAGTGAATAGTCTATGGTTGTAGCCGTCCCTCGGGGCAAAGAAGAAACAGAGCGCTTCGACTGGTGCAGATCATCATCATCACGATCATAACACTTGACGAACACTTAGTGAAAATATAGCTTTAGGGCTGACACAAACAAGAATTATGCACAAACATTGTTACTCACTTTCAATGGACGCACACTGTGAATAAGTTTAGGTAAACGCTGTGCGTGTCATGTTGTCACCTCTCTGAATCACGCTTTCTGCGGAGTTATATATTGGTGTATACAGGTGCCCACCTAGTGGCGAAAAATATGAACTACATGCAAAACACTAAACCTTAGGCAAAGTGAACAAACCAGAGGGCTGTAACAGGTAAATAAGAGTCTTTTGTACAAAGGTGTTTATTCTATTAATTTTGTCCAGAGTCCTATATTGTGCCGTCACTGAACCTCAGCGAGACCTGCGTGCTGGCAAATGTGCGCTAATGTCCTTTACTTCCAGGTTGGGTTAAAATGCATCACTACGCCAATGAGTCTTCCATGGGTACGCACAAGAGAAAGATGTAAATAAAGCAAATCAAAGAAATCAAAGTGTTAAACTGAGATTGTTTTTCCAAACTGTCAAAGTTCATTCATTCATTTTCTACCGCTTATCCCATTTGTGGGGTCGCGGGTGACTGGAGCCTGTCCCAGCAGCTTTGGGCCTTAGGCGGGGTACACCCTGGACAGTGGCCAGTTCATCGCCCTGACATTTAGAGACGAACATTGAAAGACAACCATTCACTCACATTCATTCACTAGGGATACTTTAGAGTTGCCAATTAACCTATACATGCATGTCTTTGGGTGGTGGGAGGAAGCTAGAGTGCCCAGAGAGAACCCACAGTGACACGGGGAGGACATGCAGACTCCTCACAGAAAGACCAGAGTTAGCCAATGATGTTTTTGAGTTGGCTACAATCAGCCAACGATGTTTTGGGTCGGCCGGGATTTGAACTCACGACCTTCTTGCTGTGAAGCAGGAGCGCTAACCACTCTGCTACCGTGCCAGAATTAACTCACATACAGTATTATGAGTATGATTATTGTGTTTTGATGTAGTTGCCCACTGGACTCATATTGAGTTTCAAACAATTAATGTGATTGGAGGCCCACCAGGTGTTGTTAAACTTTATACATACTGCTGACTGGTAAAATACTTGGGATGAACAAGTATCTAAATTGTTCTACAAAGTTCTGTTTAAAGCTTTAAAGTTTAACATTAAGGGTTGGCGCCGGCACTTGTGGCTATTTTTGCAATGCATTATGGGACTTGTAATTTGTGCTATATACTGTATATATCGGCAGCAGGGGTGGATCCAGGGGTGGGGCCACAATGGCCCCTGCTGAAATCTGATTGGCCCCCTTAAGTGCCTCTGTGCTGTGACTTGTCCTTACTATCCCAGTGTCCTGGATGTGTCTAAATGTTAAAATGTTAAAAATGTGCAGATTTATGTCTTAATAAACTTTAATCACCTCTGACTCTGAGCCATAGTGCCTCTGCTTCTTTCTCTGTGCTCCCTTGGTCCCTACCCTTTCCCCTCTCACAGAACAGTGCTCAGACCTGTCTCACTCAACAGTGCAGGCAAAATGATGAGGAACAGGGTATTTTGTCCTGGGTCTAATGGTTAAGAAGTCCCAGAGCGACACTCTCCTATGATTATGTTATATTTTACAATAATTTGTAAGAGTTTGTTATTCTTATTATTCTAACTTCGTTTATGATAAATTAATTTAGTGTTAAATAAATAGTCCCCCAACCCTGTGAGAAAATGGTTTAACCCATTACTGATTGGAGCAAGAGAACTCATTAAAAAAAGACTGGTTTGCCGTATTTAGGAGCCAAACACAACAAATGACATTTTCTGAAAAGAGCGAGGGAAATGGAGAACCTGGAGTAATTGTTAGGTCAAAGTCAACGAGACTGGATAACACATAACTTTGAACCCATTAATGATAGCAACCCTGTTTCTAACACAACATAATAGCTCTCTGAACATCCTGTAACTTTTACAAAGGCCTAAACAGCACTGATCTGTAAAGAGCTTGGAGCAAAGAGGCATCAGGAGAGACTGGAGCAGAGGGCAGAGATGAGTAGAGAGAGGAGAGGACTGTGTCGCTGCAGGAGGGGCTTGCATGTGCCATTAATGAGACTCGTTAATTAGTTGGTGTGCTGCTCCTGAACATGTACGGTTATATTAGATGTTAGATTTTGGTGGAGAAATCTCTTAAGTTGCGGCTCTCAGGGCTGCTCTGAGCCGGTGTGGGAGCCTCTGACCCCCGCTCTTTACTCACACTGGATCTGCTGCACGACTGTATTTGAATGTAGTTTCCTCATTCACTTCAGATTCACTACTTTGATGATCACACCTGTTTTGTGATAAGAATGTATCCTACCATATCGAGCATAAGACTTGCTGTGTAGATACTATCAAGGAGTACAGGAGCCCTGTGCAAGCTGGTATAAAACACATCATTAATTAAACAAGTTTTAATTAGTGAGTTACCATTATTCCAATGGTTTGGATTTGAACTGATCAGTTTGTTCCTCAGTCCTGTGGTCTGAGGCCAAAAAAATAACAAATTGTACCCATAATTCTTAAACTGTGAATGGATGTAGTGAAAGAGGACATGAGGATAGGTTTGAGAGAAGATGATGCAGGGGATAGAGCTAAATGGAGGAAGATGTTTCACTGTGTTGAAGGGAAAAGCCGAAAAGAAAAGAAGTCACCTTAAACTGTAGCCAGCTAAATGTTATGCAACACCTGTTAAAATGCACCTGAATGTTCTACATTTCATCTGCTCTGTTAAAAATTTCTGGGGGAACTCCAACTATCCAACAAGACTCCAATTATCCAAAGGAAAAAGAAACAGTATCTTTATGTGGTTTCACTGTGTTTAGCTGCTTTTTATATCATCAAACAAGCGTTTAGATGAGCGACTAGTAAATCTATATAAATGTGCATCAAATGCTGACCAGATAGTTGGCCCCTCTGTAGAAAAGCGTGGCCCCTTCATGGCCCCTCCCCTAAAGAAATCCTAGATTGGCGGGCCAGTAATAATAGAAATTAGAAATCATCTAGTGTTAATCATCACATGCCATGAGTTTGATACCCCTGGTTTAAAGGCTTCATAGCTCTGTTAGCATGGACAGAGATCCTAGTCAGCGTCCTGTGTAACTGTCTTTTTTTTTCTCTCATGTGTGCGTCACTTCTGCCTTTTTGTACTGGCACCAAATGATAACATTTATAAACTTTTCTTTGTACTATACACAGCATCACAAACTGTCCTCAAAGTGATGAAAGATAAGTTCCTCCCTGCTGTATACTTATTTTTACGTACCATTTACTTACACAGTTACATAACTGTTTTCGCTTCATCAGAATGGATTTATCATATCAAGCTGCTGTGTTATATTTGCCTGCTATCATTTTTTTTCACATCTTTCTTACTGCATCACATCATGGTCACAGTCCTCTCCCTTCACATTAAAGCCAGTTATTTCATTGTACAAGCAGACAGTCAGTCTTGGATAGAAAACTTATGAGACCACCTTTTTATGTTTTTGCCTTTATTTGATAGAATAGTATTCAGACAAGAAACAGGGTGAGAGAGTGGGGAATGACATTGGGAAAAGGACCCGATCCTGGGTCACCTAAGTATGTGGTATGCGTATGCAGGGCCTATTGAGGTGACCCATCTTTTTATGTTTTATTTTTGAAAAAAAAACTTACTAACAATTACCTAATTGTAGTGGGCCTTTGTATGAGTTAAATACATGAGATTTTAAAAAAAAAGCCGAAATCCTTAGCCTACTCTGCCGTGCAAGTGACTTTGGACTGTTTCTGTCAAATGCTGTGTTTGGTTTTGGCCAAAATGGCAATGGCATTAGGGCCAACAGCACCTCTTTTGTCTGGTCTGGTCTTAAAGGACACTGTTACAGAGTCTTGTGGTTTGTTCTCTTTGAAAAGAAGTCACCACTTTCGAGTCAATTTCCAGCAGTATAGCACCTGAATCTGTTTTAGTATGAAACCATGTGAAGAGTGTAAATCTGGGCTATTTTAGATGATTACTGATGGTTCCTTTTGTTCCTTGAATATGACTTAACTGAGTTACCATGGTAGCTTGTGAGCAGTAAGTCGTTCCAGACCAGGATTACTGCCCTACTTATTATTAGTATTTTTCTTCAGTGTAGCCCACTTAAGTTCTGCCCCTCCAAAGGACGTGTTTTTAATCGATTTTTGGTTCCATCGCTGCTACAGAAATTGTTTTGCTTAAAAGTCTACTAAGAACTAAGAATGTTTTTCCAGTTGGCATTTTTCATCTGAGACTTAACTTTCTTTATGCCGGACACTGGTTTAACTGACTCAGCTGGCCATACAGGCACAGATATCTTCAGCCCATCTCACAGACCGGAGATGCTACTGACCTCTGACCCATGGCAAACAGCAAACTTGAACTCTTTTAGGCTGTTTTTCTACTGCGTTAATTTTTGATTTATTCCTGTAAAATCATATCACACCTTCCATAAGAAAGGTTTATTGTTTCAATCCATGAATATACTCCTGTTATTTATTGTTGATAAATTTGAATATGAATGCATATTCAAATGCCGTCTGTTTGTGAATTCTGATCAGTAAACATAATTTCTCATTAATTTATGCTTAAGTTTGTGTTTGTCATCATATATGGATTACTGTCTGGCTTAAGAACTCACGTTTAATTTCATATTAGGCTTTATTATTATTTTCCTCTTTGAGGTGGTGCCCCGAAACAATTTTCAAACTTTCTCTAATTCTCTCTTTTTACAAAATGTTTGCTACACTGATATATGAATGGTTTAAATTCTGTTATTCATTTTTTATTCTGATAAATTTGGTCAGATCTGGTTTGAACTATATATAGCCGTGGACAAGCACAACCCGCAGACAATTTTTCTCACCCGCGGAAACACTTAAAAAGCCGCCCAATTCTGCGGGAAAACCGCGGACCTGGCAACCCTGCTCTACGGAGCTACAGCAGGGGAAACACAGGTAGTACACATGAAGTGTCAAAATAAACTTCCGGCACCCTTTCAAAATAAAAGCACCCTAATGGCACGGTGGCAAAAGTAGGCAAAATAGAGAAAGAAGATCCACATGAGCGGCGTAACAGCAGTGGCACGTCACGTCTCTGATGTGAATTGACGCTTTTAAATATACGCGTGTAAAACAACTACGTCTACACAAAGTCCCACAATAGCTCTCGTGTAAATTCAGGGTTAAGTGTCAGGTACTGCTGGTTGCAACCCATCACCGCGGTGGCGCAGTTGTCATGGCTACCGTCACAACCCTACCTCCAACTGAAAAAAACTTGATGGAACAGTATTCAAACTTTTTTTTTCCATATGTAGTCATAATTACATGGCATCAAATTGTTTTTCACCCATCAACATGTCTGCCTTGTTTTCACTGCAGCACCTAATGTGTGCGGGTCTCTGGTGTATGGTAGAGGGAGACTCGGCCTGTAAGACCAAACTGGACCCCCCTCTAGATGGGACTGAGTGTGGAACTGACAAGGTATAAATCACCTCTCTTTGTTTAACTGAAGGAATTATGAACCTGTATCTACAATACATGTCCCAGAAAGCCCAGTATGACGTTAGCCTTTGTGTGGCAGTGGTGCAGAGCTGGAGAGTGCGTCATCAAGAGCCCTATTCCACAGCACATTGATGGGGATTGGAGTGCATGGGGCCAGTGGAGCATGTGCAGCAGGACCTGTGGCACTGGAGTCCAGTTCAGACAAAGAAAATGTGACAACCCCCCGTAAGTCCTCGCAGGACTGTGTGAGCAGAGTAACTGTCCTCACCATGGGTAGAAATCCACCATGATGCTAAATACCAAATATCAAAATATTGCAAAATTCATGTTCATTGAAACAATGTTCAACCAATGAAATCTTAGTTTCGTCACTCTTTAATGCACAGAACTATTTTTCTGTAACAGGCAGTTCAAATAAAAAAATGTCTTGTAACAATAACATCTGTATCTCAATGTACCACACACACTACATAGTAATAATACATACTGATGTATTGTCCCATCCCTGCGGCACCTATGTAGTACAGGAGTGCTCCACCATTACTCAGGGGTCTTCTGAGTAAAGGTGGAGGACTCTTGTACTCCATAGGCGCGCTGTGGGTCTGGATAATCTTTTAATTTAGAATAAAGATCACCACCCCACCCTACCTCCTGTGTATCCAGTCTGACGTGTAGTCTAAAGTTGTGTCTGTTTTGATGGTAGACCTGGTCCCGGGGGCCGACATTGTCAGAAGGCCAGTGTGGAGCATAAGGCCTGTGAAGGGCCTCCCTGTCCAAAGGGGGCCCCCAGTTTCAGAGACCTGCAGTGTCTGTCCTACGACCGCCATTTCCCACTGAAGAAGGGCAGCATGATGACTGCTGTAGTTAATGAAGGTGAGACTTATTCTGTTCACAAACACAGTAATGAGATGAAGCAGTTTATTTCTAAAGCACTTTTCATACATTAGCTCAATTTAATTTAAAACATACACAGCAAAAAGAATTATTAAAATGGATTTAAATAAAAAACACAAAACATGCAGAAGTCTAAGGAATAGAGCTTTTTTAGTTTAAAAATACACCTTACCTTTCACAAGACCTGGGGCACTATGAAGCTTGTGTATGCGCAAAATTATGGGGCTATTATTGTTGCAAAAAGATTTGTGTGTGTGTATCAGGTTTTGTGTGTGCGTATCAGGTTTTGTGTGTGCGTATCAGGTTTTGTGTGTGCGTATCAGGTTTTGTGTGTGTGTATTATGATTTGTGTGTGCGTATCACGACTTGTGTGTGCGTATTACGATTTGTGTGTGCGTATTTAAATTTGTGTGTGCGTATTACAATTTGTGTGTGCGTATTACAATTTGTGTGTATGTAAAATGATCATATTGTAAAAGCAAATAAGCTAAAAAGTTCTAAGTCCTATGCACAAAGCTCTAATTACACGCAATACTTTTGCTACAGTCCTGCCATGTCAGATCTGTGTGTCCGTGTTTTGATTCGTCTGTAACTAAAAGTTCTTTTGCCCTGTGTTTAGACTTGAGTTTGACTGCTTGACTAAGCTGCCAGCAGATGGCAGCAGCGAGATATAAGCTGCCCTCTGCTGGCAGCTTAGTCAAGCAGTCAACCCTCAATAAGCTGTGGGGCAAAATCGAACTATTTTTTTTTAGCGAGTGTCTTTATGAGACAGACAACGGCTATCTCTGTGTGTATTACTGCTAAACGGTTGCAAAATGCTTTTTGCTGCCAGCACATCAGAATTTATATTATCTCATATTTTAACAAAACAGAGTTAAACAGTACATTCTGCCTCCATGCCTGCAGAACCTCATTAACCACTACCGCCATCTGCTGGTGCACTGTTTCATCGACCAGTCCACAGCCTGTAAGTCTAAACTCAGGGCAAGAGAACTTTTACATATACACAAATTGTAATACGCACACACAAATTGTAATACGCACACACAAATTTAAATACGCTCTCACAAATCGTAATACGCACACACAAATCGTAATACGCACTCACAAAACCTGATACGCACACACACAAATTTAAATACGCTCTCACAAATCGTAATACGCACACACAAATCGTAATACGCACACACAAAACCTGATACGCACACACAAAACCTGATACACACACACAAATCGTAACACGCACACACAAAACCTGATACAGTACACATCATATTACAGACAAATCTATTTACACACGCAAAAATCTTTTTGCAACATAAAAATAAGGGTTAAAGATGAAATCTATAAAAGTCGTAGTAGAGGTCAAAGTGTCTGTAGCCCTACGCTAGCTCTTATCCTGCCGGAGGCACTTTCTGGAGACTTGGCACAAAAGCGACCCACACAGTGAGGTGATGAACTGAAGCATGTTTGAAAAATGACTGACTGATGTGTCTTTGTGTCTAATTTCACTTTTTGTTCTTTAAAGGTCCTATATTATACTATGTTGAACATTATACAGTGTATTTTGGATACATTTAGGTGACCATATCACGTTTTGCAACATGAAACACACAATATTTATCTTATACAAGCGGTTTGGATGAGCTCTCATCATGAGTCCAAAGTGAACGGTCTGATTTGGCACTGTCACTTTAAGGCTCAGCTTTCCCGTGTTGGCTCCGCCCACTTCGTGACATCACGCTAGAGCTGCGCTGGAAACAGACTGAAGTAAACACGGTACATCGTAGTAATAACTTTTTCAGCAATGGCTTTGAGAGTAACTGAGCCGTATATCTTCGACCCAGAGTCTGATTCTGAGTTCGAAGAACATGAGCAAACACAAAGACCTTGAAGGCTTCTACAAGACGTTTCTGCTTGGTAAATGAGAAACTATTTATTGTGTATGTTTCTATGGTGTAGCCCGTAGCATAGCGCATGTTAACTGCTTCTGTTTATAGGTGCACATGTGGAAATGGCCGTACAATGCCTACTGAAGTTGAGATTGTATGCTGCCTGGAGACTCCTAAGGTAGCTGGTGTGCAGTGTACTGAAAGAACTATAATAAAGTAGCCTAGCAATATGTAGAGCTATGCAGAAATACTTGTTAGTAATACATGTTGCTGACGGTAAGTAAGCTAACACAGTAGCAGCGATGCTTCTCTGTGCGTCTGAGTTGCAGAGCACGGCACTTGTTGACAGTTCAGGAGAGAGGGGCTGGAGGAGTGTGGAGGAGCACTTCCTGGAGAGGAGTGGTTTGTTTCACATATTAACGTCATTGCGTGAAACAGCTCGTTGAAAGGACTGTAGCTCAAACTAAATGAATTACTTAAACATGCGCAAATGAAACAAAACACAACTTTGGGTATGTGTTTGAGGTAGAAACAACGTTATAACATGGTTAAAAGCTCAGAAAAGTCGATTTAGCATAATATGGGACCTTTAAAAACATAATTTTATTTGGGTATAATCTTTAAGTAATAATATTTTTTTCAATAGAAAGGACGCAGTTTCTTTTCCCCTAATTTCGCTCAATATTTATATAAACAAAGTGGTTCATTGCGTGCACAAGTGCCAAAACACAGTTTTTCTGGACCACAGTGGCTCTGTGGCATGGATTGTCCTGTTTTGTGATGCAGGGCTGATCCCCAATGAATAAGTGGCTGGATTTATGAAATAACTATTGGACATGACCCTGACCAACTCTGACAAATGGTCCACTCAGGGCCAATTTGTTTTTAAGAACTGTTGTGTCAAATTGTGGCTCAATACGACTCCCCTCTCTTTATGTATGGAACTGCAATCATATTAGTCTAAAGAACAGCATTAACTGTAAAACACATCCCCACAGGTGTGTAATCTGCTTGTTTCTCCCAGTCACTTCCTGTTTTTGTTTTTGTTTTGGTAAAAGCCACTCACCAGCGGCACCTTTGTGCTTCAGATTGTATATAAATAGTAACAACTCAACTTGGCTTCATGTTGATAAGGCAAATGACGTAAAGGTTTTTTTTTTGTTGCTTTTTTTTTTAAGCATATTGCACAAACTCTTTGGGCCTGTAGACTGCTCTTTGCAGCAATAACTAGTGATTGAATAATAACTGCAGAATTTTGTGCTTGTGTTGCCCTGGAACAGAAAAGCCATGTGTGTTGTTCTGCAGCCCAGTGGGTCGGAACGTCCCATTGCTGATGGCTGAGAGGGTCATGGACGGGACCCCCTGTGGACCATACATGGCTGACCTGTGTGTCAATGGGAGGTGTCAGGTACACACAACTTTACCAATAGATACAACAATATGATGGTTAAAGAATGTTTTGATTACAATATTGATGCAGTATTTTAATTTCTACTACATAGGGATGCTACAGCTAGTCCATAGTTGAATACGTACAGAGTTTTTTTGCTCACAGTTTTTGGTTTGGTACAGTAAAATGTATTATTAAATTACTAAATTTGATATCAGTTAAACTAGGTGTAGTCATTGTTGGTGGATTTTAAAGAACTGTATGCATATAAACATTAATTGAATGCTTAAATAAACATCCTTGTGCTTTAGTACAGCACTGAGCAAAAAGAAGCGCGGTTGCACTTTAATTAAAATATTATACTATTCCTGCATTTTGAGGTATTTTCTGTTAAAAGATGACTTTATCAACATTCTCTGCATTAAGGCAAGAGTGGGTTGCATTTACAATATCTCCTGCAGTTGAGGGGAGTCTAATAATGATTCATATTTTAATAACTATTTTGTTATTGCACAGCTTCAAATAAACATTAACATCCAGGCAAAGTCACCCACTAAATTATAAAAAAAACTATTTTAGGACCACATATACTTCACAAAGGACCAAGGATCAGTGCCACATTTGTACTACAGTGCTAAAAGTAGTGTTGTTTTAAATAAAAAGGACGCAGTTTACACAAATCTTTGCGTGCACAAGTGCCGAAACACACGTTCACTGGACTGCAGGTGCACTGGCTCTGTGTCATGGCCCTGTTGTGGAGTGTGGTGTAAAGTGAAGCAGGGCTGATCCCAAATTAATTAGTGGCTGGATTTATGAAATAATTATTGCACATGACCCTAATCAACTCCTACAAATGGTCCATTCTGGGCTGATTTGTTTTCAAGAACCGCTGTGTCAAATTGCTGCTCAATACTACTCCCCTCTCATTACGCACGGCACTCTCTGCAGACCGGCTGCAATCTGGATTTTGTTGGCGTGCGCCATTTTTGGTCACTGGGTGTACATACTCATTTAGTAGAGATCCTAGGCAGTCTTTTATAAATGAGTCCCTGCTCAAATAGTAACAACTCAGAAACTGACTTGGCTTCATGTTGATAAGGCATATTTTTTATGTATATTGCACAAACTCTTTCTGTAGACTCAGGGAGAAGGCTCCAGACTCATGTTGCCCTCATAGGGTTGTACTCTGTGTAAAGCCAGTGTTTACAACAGGACATGTGGCACTATTATTGTGCTACAATAAATATGGAGTTAGTTTCACTTTAAACACAGAGTCCTGTAATGCAGCAGTGGTAAAACAGACTCTGTGGACAACTTTTCTGATGCTCTCTCTTCACCGCAAGTTAATCCCTAGTCTTTTAATCACTGACAGGTTAGGGGACCTTTCATTTGGAGCCCAAGATGCCACAGCTTGATATTAGATCAATCAACTGGGTCATAGCAAGTTAAGGCTGGGGGCTGTCTTTGCCAAAACAGGCGCTTAATTGTAAACACTAGCATTTATTTTTACGTGTGTCAGTCCTTTTCCTTGTTTATAATTTTCTCCTCCCCATTACACTATATGGCAAAACTGAAATGCCCTCACACCACAGACTTAAAAGACAAAGGTACTTCCACAAAGACCTGGTTGTTCACTCACAGAGACATTTCATAAACCAAACTATAGATTTAAAGCAACATGCATGCACATAGCCAACTGAAGAGAAATATGATTAAATAACATACACAATAACACAATAACAAACAACAAATTAACCAGCCTGTATTGCACTGTGAAGGGGCATACAAAACAATCCAATACTGTCTTGAGAAATGTTGCATACCTAGTTTCCAAATGGTCATAGTATTAAAATATAAACAAGGCTGAAATTCTCCCAGGTCTACCCTGTCACCTCGGATGTTTTCTCATTGAAAAACCTTAGCCAATGGCATTTTGAGAGTCAGAAATGGTGTTACTTAAAATGATGCACATGTTGAAATTAGTGTGACTCATAACAACAACAACAACAACAACAACAACAACAACAACAACAACAACAACAACAACAACAACAACAACAACAACAACAACAACAACAACAACAACAACAACAACAACAACAACAACAACAACAACAACAACAACAATAACAATAACAATAATAATAACAACAATAATAATAATAATAATAATAATAATAATAATAATAATAACAACAACAACAACAATAATAATAATAATAATAATAATAACAACAACAATACCAACAACAATACCAACAACAATACCAACAACAATACCAACAACAACAATAATAACAACAATAATAATAACGACAGTAGATTTGATTTATATGGCACTTTTTTGTCACTGAAAGCACTTCACAATTGGGTCCATTATTCACTCACTCAACAGTCATACACTTGTGGTGGTAAACTACCTCTGTAGCCACAGCTGCCCTGGGGCAGACTGACTGCAAACACGCACAACATTGGCTTATCACATCTTTCTTGCCAAATTCCTGTGCATAATAGGGATGTACAGAAAAAAACATGGATGAATCTTGCAATATAGTATAATATAGAATAGATGCAAATACATGACTGTCCTCATCTGGGAAAACTGGTGAGGAATAGATGACAAGTGAAGTCTGTTTACACTTGACATTGGACTACATGTTAACACAGTTGCATGAAGTCCTTCATGGTGTTTTTCAGTTTTGAAAGCTGCTTGAAGTTGACTAAGAAGGAAATTGGAAAAACAAATAGTTATTGGAGTGAAGACTTATTTCAATTCAATTCAATTTTATTCATATAGCCCAGTAACACAGTAACAGTTGCCTCAACAGGTTTTACAAAGACAAGGCAGTAAATAAACAAGCTAGCAGGCTGTGCTAGACTACATCTCCTGTCCTTTGACCCTCTATCAGGGTAAGGAAAACTCAAAAAGACCCAGCTAACCCAGCTGTGGTAAATTTACCTTATCATAGAGGTTAAACTTCAAAGACTATTTTCATCTTATTTGACCATATAAACCACAGAAAAACAACAGAGATGGTTGAATGACAATGAGAAGGCTGCATGAGCCATGTAGCTGCAGGTGTCAGATTGTAACAGTACACAAACAGGGCCTAAAAGAAAGATAGCAGACAGGAAAAGGGGACTATGTTTAGTTTACCAGTAAATAAAGTGTTTGGCTGGAGGAAGGTGTATGCGCCTTCCAAAAGCACATGAGCACATCATAAGCTACTGTAGACTAGCTTATTCTTTTAAACTTTTTAAACATGACAGAGCAAAATAACAGACAAACAGGGTAGACAGTGGCAGCATTGCCTGATATGTGTCTTCCCTGATATAGAACAGAATACAATAGACATTTATCCTAAATATATGACCTTAATCGGCGGAAGCTTTGTACTTGCATCAGTAATCCAACAATATACAGCATTATCCAGGTGTTTTAGTCCAATTTCAAGAAATTCCATTTACTGCTCTCCCAGTTGGAGTAGGCCAAAGAAGTTTAAAACTCCGATTATAGTCAGACTAAGGCAATAATTCAATTTTCTCTGCCTACATGTAAACGTTCTGATTTATATTCTACATTTGTAGACCTGGGATAATCTTATTTTTTCTTGTCGCTGTGAGCAGAAGATTGGTTGTGACAGCATCATTGGCTCATCAGCCAAAGAGGACCGCTGTGGTGTTTGTAATGGAAATGGGCGCTCCTGTAGAGTCGTGAGAGGAGACTTCAACCACACCAGAGGAATGGGTGAGTATGCCCACCGCTCATTATCTGATCCTGAAGATTCAGATTGTGTTTAAATCTTAATTTTTTACAACTTTTATCACCCAAATTGTTAATTACACCTATCAACACCAATAAAAATATTTAAAAATAAAGTATTTTTAATTCACAAAACAACAGTCCAAGCAATGTTTTGATTATTTGATTTATTGCTCAAAAATATTTAAAAAGTTTAGTCACTAAAATGTAACTTATGTAACTGTACAGCTCAATCAGACAATACAGTCTTTAGGTTCAAGCAGTGGCACTTTATTATTAGGTTTATAAATAAGAAGGTCTTTAAATTATGCCTCTATTTATAAATGAATGGACTCTTATTGAGTAGCTGTTCTAGTTCTAGTTTGTGCTAGTAGTAACTGCTACTCATCATATAGGCTTGGCTACTTCAAGTACATGTTCTTTTGGCAAATTAGAACATAGTTTTACCCAAACTTTGTCTGGAGCCTGCAGCATTTTACTCATATAAGAGAGTGAAATATGAAGACAAAAATTGTTTTAAGCCTATTAAAAATAACTTCTAATAGCCCATGTTTTTTGTTCTTAATTGCAAGTGTTACACTTTTTATGCGTGGTTGAAGGTAAATGCTTTGTGACTTTTGGGGCTTCATTTTCATGGAACAGCACAGCTCTGGGAGTAATGGACTGCTGGGTCTGCTACTAAATCAGTGAAAGAGCCGTGCCAGGGCCGCATCCCTGCTCTCTCAGCCATCTCCTTCTGCCGGTTGCCTGAAAACAACAAGAGAACTCTGCTTTACTGTGCGAAAAGCTGGCTATGGATGACAAGCAATGGCTTCTTTTTCTCTGTCCAGGCTATATTGAGGCTGTTGTGATCCCTGCAGGAGCCAGGAGAATCAAAGTGGTGGAGGACAAGCCTTCACACAGCTTTTTGGGTAACAATGCATGTTATGTCATACAGTATTGAAAACCTGAACTCCATACAGATAAATCTGTGGATAGTAACATGAGATGATATGTGAACAAAAAGCTTGGAGCAAAGTAAAATGTTGAACTCCACAATGAATAACCTGTTGTTGTGACTTTCAAATGAACATTTTAGGTCAAAATATTCTGTTTGTGATATTTTCTTTGTTGTATGACCTCAAATCAAACACTAAAGCAGTTGAAACGTTGTTACGGAGAAAAAAAAAAAAAACTTGATTCAGTTTTTTATTGCCCAGCCCCTCAAGAAGTGGGTCCAATATATCATCTCCCAATACAATCAAAAATGTGTACACAAAATTAATTTAGTGGTAAAAATGGATTAGTATAGTGAAATAGTAGCTATTAATAATTGCTGTTATCTGCTGTGTCCAGCTCTGAAAGACTCCAGCAAGAAATCTATCAACAGTGACTGGAAGATCGAGCTCCCAGGAGAGTTTGAGGTGGCTGGGACTACAGTGCGTTATGTGAGAAGAGGACTATGGGAGAAAATGTCTGCCAAGGGGCCCACCACGACCCCCTTACACCTGATGGTTGGTTACATTCAATGTAGAGCGGACCTCTATCTTTACATACACATAGAAGTGAAGAGAGGATTTTGCCTGTGTGCTCTTGTCAGGTGCTGCTCTTCCACGACCAGAGCTACGAGATACACTACGAGTACACAGTGTCTCTGAACACAACACAGGAGAGTGCTGAGCCCAGAGAACCTGAGTATCTGTACATCTGGACTCACAGTAGCTGGCAGGACTGCACTGTGCAGTGTGGAGGAGGTGATACATGCCATTCACCACTGCACTTCTACAGCTGGAGGTTTTACATGTTAGGAGTGTGTCTGAAAATGGAATACAAAGATTATTCAATATCATAAAAGTTAAATATATCACTGCAAACAGTATATGCACCATCAATTACTTCTGCAAACCTCTTTCAAATAGAAAAGAGAAATGCCAGATGTTGTTACTCACATACATATCATCAAATTGCATGTTATCCTGTTTTTAGGTGAGCGGAGGACAGTAGTGTCCTGTATGAGATTAGCCAATAAGACCATGGAGGTGGTCAGCAACAGCTACTGTCAACCAGAGAACAGACCCCATCCACAAGTACGGTCCTGCAACTCCCACCTCTGCCAGTACCGGTGAGACCTCTTATTAACCACTTCATGTTGCATTGTGTACAGCTTTGAGTTTGTGTGAGCTTTGACACTGCTCACCACTGCATTTTTATTACAGTCACTGTAGTTTTAGGGCTCATGCCAGATTTCTACATGTGTTGTGAAATGCTAAAGGCTCTTTCCATCTTACACTTATTTTCTTCCTGCATCATGCCACAGATCAACTTCTTTTACCATACAGACTTTTCTTTTGTTAGCCTTCAGTTCAGTAACTATTGGGATTGCACAATATAAAGACACTATAATGGCTGATAGAAATCACATTTGCCATAATCTTATCTATATAATCTATAAAAGAACACAACTTTTATTTCGAAATGGATCCAGGGAGTGTTATGTTGACACAAACTTTTTGCTCTACTCTTCTCTCCTGCTGCTTAGTGTCTATATTGATTAAAAATGGCCAAGGCTATATTGTCAAGATTGACATGAATTTTATCACGATGTAACATGAAACTTGATATTTGGCACAGCCCTTTCTGGGAACATGGGTTGAGGGGTGGTATTAGCTACCATACAAAAATGTATTAAATCTGTTTATTTTAATGTGCTCTGTTGGGTATTGACTGAAAATGTGTTTGATAGGTGGATGACAGGCGATTGGGGGTCCTGCTCTGTCACGTGTGGTAAAGGCATTCAGCAGAGAGAGGTGGGCTGTGTGTACCAGCTTCAGAATGGCTCGCTCATCCTCAACAGAGACTTCTATTGCCAGGGCAGCAAGCCCCCACTCATCCAGGCCTGTGAGGGCCAGCTCTGCTTGAGCGTGTGGGAGGCCTCCGAGTGGTCCAAAGTACATTTCACACTCACTGTTTCATTAAAGGTCCCATATTATGCTAAATCGACTTTTTTGAGCTTTTAACCATGTTCTAACGTTTCTACCTCAAACACATACCCAAAGTTGTGTTTTGTTTCATTCGCACATGTTTGAGTGATTTATTTAGTTTGAGCTACAGTCCTTTCAACGAGCTGTTTCACGCAATGACGTCAATATGTGAAACAAACCACTCCTCTCCAGGAAGTGCTCCTCTACACTCCTCCAGCCCCTCTCTCCTGCACTGTCAACTCAGATGCACAGAGAAGCATCGCTGCTACTGTGTTAGCTTACTTACCGTCAGCAACATGCACACAAGTATTACTGCATAGCTCTACATATTGCTAGGCTACTTTACTATAGTTCTTTCAATACACTGCACACCAGCTACCATAGGAGTCTCTAGGCAGCATACATTCTCAACTTCAGTAGGCATTGTACGGTAATTTCCACATGTGCACCTATAAACAGAAGCAGTTAACACGCACTATGCTACGGGCTACAGAAACATACATAGAAACATTCACAATAAATAGTTTCTCATTTATCAAGCAGAAACGTCCTGTAGAAGCCTTCGAGGTCTTTGTGTTTGCTCATGTTCTTCGAACTCAGAGTCAGACTCTGGGTCAAAGATATACGGCTCAGTTACTCTCAAAGCCATTGCTGAAAAAGTTATTAGTACGATGTACCGTGTTTACTTCAGTCTGTTTCCAGTGCAGCTTAGCGTGATGTCATGAGTGGGCGGAGCCAACACGGGAGAGCTGAGCCTTAAAGTGACAGCGCCAAATCAGACCGTTCACTTTGGACTCATAATGAGAGCTCATTCAAACCGCTTGTATGAGATCATTATTGTGTGTTTCATGTTGCAAAACGTGATATGGTAACCTAAATGTATCCAAAATACACTGTATAAAGTTCAAAATAGTATAATATAGGACCTTTAAAGTCATGACAAATACCATCATTTTGACTTCCTCAATGATTGTCTCACCAGTGTTCGTCAGACTGTGGTGAGGGCGTGCGCACAAGGACGGTGCTCTGTACAAACCAGCAAAGTTTCTGTGACCCTCTGTCCCAGCCCACACAAGAGGAACCCTGTGTAGACCATTCCAAGTGTTATGAGTGGAAGACCGGAGGCTGGTCCAAGGTGCAAGTACAGTACTGTAGATGTAGAACTAAGGTGGAGTTTTTGTACATGTTATCATAGCTGACAAGTAGCCAAGCTTTATTATACATTGTATAATAGGTTATTAGTTTGTATACATTTTTGTGAGGCAGCCATGACATATGATATTTCAACTTCCTTTTCCTCTAGTGCTCGTCCTCCTGTGGGAAAGGTCTGCAGTCTCGAGTGGTACAGTGTATGCACAAAGTGACTGGTCGCCATGGTGATGACTGCCCTGTGATGCTGAAACCACCAGCCTATAGACCCTGTCACCAGGAGACCTGTAATGAGAAAGTCAATGTGAACACTATCACTTCCCCCAGGCTTGGTGAGTTATTCAATTAACTGATACATGACTTTCATTTGCAAGTTCTACTACTTGTCATTTATAATTCTTACCATCATATATACAACCGGAATACCTCTTTTGACTTTGACTAAATGGCCATTACATTACTGTATCAAAAAATGTTTTTTTACATATCAGAACCATATATTTTTAATATGATGAACATGAAAATGTTTTGGATTACATCTATATGATGGTTGCAGCCAATGCAGGATATATGTCTTTTCAGCTGTTGATAGTTGGCCTCACAGAGCTCAGGAGACTCGTCATCAGTTCATAGCTCGTAGTCTTTGCTCCAGTCTAAGCACCTAGTGTTGTTCAGAGTAAGCAGCAGATATCATATGCTCTTTCTCCAGCTGCTCTGACCTACAAATGTGTGGGGGACCAGTGGACTGTGTACTGCCGAGTGGTCCGGGAGAAGAACCTGTGCCAGGACATGAGGTGGTACCAACGCTGCTGTGAAACCTGTAGGGACTTTTATGCCAAGAAAACACTGCACAAAAGCTAATGACCAAAGGACCTCTGGGCTCCACCAACAGCTACTTTTAGGCAGTATTTGAAAATTGTTTAAAATTACTTTAATGAATTATACTTTTTTTTTTTTTTTTTATAAAAACAATCTTGTGTACATTTTAAATGCTCATTAGCTTTTAGTTTTAATGAAGACTTGAATGTGTCCAGTACTTATGCTTTTTGCTATTTACCAAAAATTGATGCTTTTGACTCACAGTTAACTGATCAGATCTATGCAACTTACAAATGGAATATATATATTACACCCAGTTTTTTATATAAACTGTGACTTAATTCGCTCAACAATGAAAGTGGTATATCAGACAGAGACTGGCTTAGTCCTCACTTTCATCTGATTGGCTGATCCCTCATTTCTGGGCCACATCAAGTTTAAATGATTCTTTTTTCAGTATTTTACAGATTAATATTATTCTGCCAGTTGTAACCACAAATAACCTTCAAATAGCCCAGCTCAACATTATAACCTAAAATTACCTGTGGCAAGATTGGAATGAGTTATTTTTTGGAGAAGAATGCTATACAATAACAACCCCACCTTAATATGCAGTTGCTCAACTAATATTTCTGACAGTAAACATGTAAGCCAAACCTACGTGTTGTCATTCGGACATTTTGCACTGGGGTTTTACATGGTTTTGAGTGTGAAAAGTCCTTTTTAAATGTCAGACATTCTTCAAAGAAAAGCAACACTATGGAAGTCCTAGATAAGACCTTAATAAAACGTGTCAGAACTTTTCACACTCATGACCCTTACTGTTTCAATTATGAAACAAACAAATCTTGAGGTGGGACACACAAAAAACCTGAAACAAAAACACCAGTGGTACACTGTCGCTCTCTAGTAGTAAGTTCAGACTTTTTAATTTAAAAAAATGTATATACACACACACACACACACACACACACACACACACACACTGCACAAAAACATAAACGCACACTTTTGTTTTTGCTCCCATTTTTCAGATCTGAGAGTTTTTCTACGTACACAAAAGGCCTATTTCACTCAAATTTTTTTCACAAATCTGTCTAAATCTGTGTTAGTGAGCACTTCTCATTTGCTGAGATAATCCATCCACGTCACAGGTGTGGCATATACAGATACTGATTACTGATTCAATGGGTGACATGTCAGGTGAGTATGCTGGCCATGCAAGAACTGGGATGTTTTCAGCTTCCAGGAATTGTGTACAGATCCTTGCAACATGGGGCTGTGCTATATCATGCTGCAACATGAGGTGCAACAAAATGCACCTGTGTTAGTTGTCCATAACATACGCCTGCCCATACCATGACGCCACCATGGGCCACTCGATCCACAATGTTGACATCAGCAAACTGCTTACCCACACAAAGCCATACACGCTGTCTGCCATCTGCCCTGTACAGTGAAAACTGGATTCATCCATGAAGAGAACGCCTCTCCAAAGTGCCAGACGTCATTGAAGAAAGAAGAGAAATAAACATTCAATTCACAGGCAACAGCTCTGGTGGAGATTCCTGCAGTCATGTTCCCTCAAAACTTGCGACATCTATGGCATTGTGCTGTATGATAAAACTGCACATTTTAAAGTGGCCTTTTATTGTGGCCAGCCTAAGGAACACCTGTGCAATAATCATGCTGTTTAATCAGCATCTTGATATGTCACACCTGTGACGTGGATGGATTATGTTGGCAAAGTAGAAGTGCTCACTAACACTGATTTAGACAGATTTGTGAACAATATTTGATAGAAATAGGCCTTTTGTGTACATAGAAAAAGTCTTAGATCTTTGACGTCAGCTCATGAAAATTGGGAGCAAAAACAAAAGTGCTGCATTTATATCTTTGTTCGGTGTATAATTATAAAATTTAGGTATTTGTTTTACTATAGCTTTGTTCTATTCTATTATAACAAACTATAGCTGAGAGGAACAGACAAGAACAGTGGAGCTGTTCTGTGTCATACTAAATTATCTCTATACTAGGTTATCCACAATAATTGGTTATTCAGCTCTGAGGTATGTCAAATATTGCCAGCTTTTGTTCAAGAGTGCAACACATTTCTGACTTGAATTGTCATTGTTCATAGCTGACTATGTTCAAATATTATAATTTATTCAAACTGAAATTAAATGAATCACTTGCCTATACAGTGTTTGTTTTGATCAAATTGGGACATTTCCCAAAGCCATCAGTATTTTTTAACTTTTTTACCGTACAAGCCTTCAGTTCAGTAACTATTGGGATTGCACAATATAAATTTAATTACATCATATCTGCAAAATCAACATGTGCAGTGCTTGTGTGTCTACTTTAACAGCATTATGATATACCGTGAGATGAGCATATACTCCTGGACACTACATGTCAAAATAACTGGCCAGATGAAGAAGTCAGATGGAGTAATAGATTCTATTTAGTTACAGAACACATATCTACACAAAACTATCCACACAGTTCATCTGGTGCTCCAAACCTCCAAAGCTGGTTGACTGCTCCACAGACAAGCATTTTCTGCACTTTAAAGATTTAAAGTTATCTTCCCTGGTCATAGCCCTCTTTCTTGAGCAGGTAACTTCAGGTTGAATCCTTGTTAGTCATTTTGTTTTATGTGTGCTGTAGTATGCTGTTTACTTATTTAGTAAATCATTTGGTATTTGAACTGGCAGTTGGTGTGGATTCGCCATAAATATTTGTTTCTACAAGAAATGAGCAGATTTGACAGCAAGTATTAAATTTAAAATCAACTAATGTAAAGTCCCTCAAATATTGAGTGTGTGAATGTTTGTGAAAAAAGTATAATGGTGCTAATTTATGACCCATTTCACGTCTGTGGAATTCAGTGTCATATTTTTTATGTCTGTGGAGAGTCTTAGTCATTCAGGTCATAACCCAATAAAAGCTTAAGAAGGCTTCTGGACATAGTCTTGAAAGTAGAAGACATTCCGTCCCTCATCAGAGGGACTTTGTCAATGTAATCCTAAACTGGTGAGAGCAGAGTTTCACCTCATTGTGTTAAAACCTCTCTCTCTGAGCGACATACAAACTCAGCTCTCACCAGTTTACTCTTGAGGGACAGAACGTCTCCTTCATCCGGAAGTATGTCTTAAGACCTTTTTCTCAAAGTTATTTTTAAATCTTTGACTATTTAATAAGATTGCCTTTTTCTTATGTATTTTTCCTTTTACTGTTTGTTATTATTTGGACACTCTGTGTGTTTGATACTCAATCTAACTACCACTATGTATATTTATGGTGCTGAAATAACTCTGTGTATTCTGTAGCAACCTTTGAGAAAATGTTTGTGAACATGAACAATGAGAATGTGTATGTATCTAAGGTGACTCTATTGCGTGGTTCTGTGTTCTCTGACCCACTACTGTACATGCTCTGACCTGTTCTGGACTGTATGTCAAATACATGCAATTTCCTCTCGACAGACTCATGTCTCTTTCTCACAAGTTGTGCGTATTATTTGTGCATTTTATCAATTACTCTTTTCACCAGTCATTATACATGGGAGGAAATAAATTCCTACAAAGGCCGGGGAACAGTGTGAGACTGTTACCTTCTGCCACTGCACTGTGCATCAAAAACAAAAGGATGCTAGAGCTGTCACATATTACAGCACATTTTCAGGTGTACATGTTCATTTTTTCCCTTACAAAGTAGATATCTCCTAACTAAAATCAAATCTAATATTTTCTTATATTAAAAGGACCAGAGGTGCTGTCCTGTTCACACACTTTTATGTAACAGTTGACAGAGACTGCATCTAAAAAAAATCTGTAAAAGTATCAACAAAAAGAATCTTGTTCTGATTAGCTTGTAAAAATTTAGTCATCTAAAATGTCATCTCTGCAATGCTCTTGATGAGATGATTCACTGAGTGTGTAACCCAGAGGTGACAGACCTCAGGACCTCTGGTGTAAACATTCCTGTTCACACTGGATAAGACATTTAACTCCACAGCTCTTCCAGTGTCTGAAAGGCTTGTGTTAGAGCTTGTGTGTCAATGGATAGATGGATGCTTGATGTAAAGCACTTTGAGAGACACTGAAGGTAAAGAAGCACTATAAATGCATTACCAACAGATACAGAACACAAATGCACCGCAGAAGGGCCTAAACTTGATGTGAAGGAAATGACTGACATACCTGTGCCCATACCTGTAATCCTTGGTTTACTGCACCTGAATGCATCATTACATGGATGTAAAATAAAAACCAATAGGAAAACCGACTGAGAAATGCATAACTACAGCATTATGTCATTGGCATATGTTTAACATATCAAATATTATTCTGTGTGATCTGGTAAATTTAATCCCCATGATTTGAAATGCAAAAGTACTCCCTTTTTGTTTTTAGCTGAATTCATCCGTTGATGGTTGGGATCATGGAAAAAGACACTGATTTTGTTCTGCTTCCTCCTCTCTGCTGCAGCCTCTGGATTTTATAGTTCCAGTCCAACAACAAATTAATCAATGCATTTGTTGCATCAAGGTTAGACTATTGTAATTGCCCAAATAACTCGTTGAAAATTTTTCACCTCATCCAAAACAGCAGCTAGAATACTGACAGGAACAGACTAGAGCATATTACCCCAGTGTTAGCCTCTCTTCAATGGCTTTCAGTTGAATTCAAAATTAAGTTTAAAATCCTGTTCCTTAGTTATATGGCCATCAGTGGTAAGGTCCCATCCTATTTCATAGAGCCGTACTGTCCTAACAGAACTCTTTGAGTACAATGGGAGGTAGAGCCTTCAGGTACCAAGCTCCTGTTTTATGGAATCAGTTCCCAGCTCATGTCAAAGAGGCAGACACAGTCTCAACATTTAAGGTTAAACTTAGGACATTCCTTTTTGATAGGGCTTATGGCCAGGACATATAGAGTAGATGAGATGAACTGCTCTAGGCCCAGACGCTGGGGGAAGAATGACACACTGAACTTCTATCCTCTGGCTTGGTCTGACTTTACTCTTATTACAATAAAGTTTAGATTTCTGCTGTAGTACGTTGTCCTTCTGTCCCTCTCTCCTCTGGGGTAGTGGATACTGTTGCATATGTCCGGCCCGGTGTTAGATGTCCCAGTGATGACTGGACCTTAGCAGTGCCCCATCTATGAACCGGTCCCAAACCATGGACCCCTCCTGAACCCAGTTCCTCTCTCTCAGATGAACTGTTCGTGATGATATTATTGTGGACTATAGACATATCAATTTCTCACACTGTTGAACACTTCGATCAGTGTTCACTGAATTTAAAGCCTAGCTCACATTATAGAATTATTTCCTGACAATTGCAGGGTGTGAAGTACAAGCGGTTATAGATTCAGACTTGCTTGATTTGCTCAAGATTATGTTACAAAATTGTATTGGAGAGCAGCAGGGAAGGCTGACTGTGCAGATACAGCAGGTGAGACAGAGACCTGCTCCAGTGCTGGAAGATGAAAGGAAGCAACGCTGTGAATTTATATTTAATTTATATTTATGACTTTAGCTCAGTCAAATGAAAACTGAAGAGGCAGGTAGCATTAACATTTTCTGTAAATATATTTCGACTTGTAATGCCAAAAGTCAGCGCCATGTAGCAAACAAAGCTCCTCCAAAGTACTACACCTGCAATAATCTCATTCAAATCCTGAGGTCGTTTTTAGCCCAGGTAGTTTGTGCGTGATTGAGACTTGACTTCAGTCTTGTGTTAGATACCACCCAAAGACACTTTAAATCTGTAGTGCGAGCCAGTTTAACTAGTGACCTGAAGAAAAACTGAGGGTCTGAAAGAGAACCATGCGCAAATTAAACAACAGACTCCTCAGAGAAGGAAACGTTAATCTGATTCCAACAGACTCAAAAAATGAACTGTCCTGGTTTTTTTGGGGTTTTTTTTTCAAGGTTTTGAACAATCATTGATCAGTCAACTGTGTTATAAATCAATGTAATGATCACTGAAAGGCTACCTTTTCTTAAAAGGAAAAAATAATATTGGTCTGTCAAAACTTTACATGAAAAGCACAGGAGAGAGTGCTTAGCTCACCTAGGGTAAAACTGGAGTTTCCTTCCTACTTGAGCACCTGCTTAAGACCGCCCTAAGAGTTTCAGCCATGATGTAATGACTGTTATATCTACCAAGACCAAAGAGAAAGGGCTGGTGTGAAAGAGGACCAGGGACTGGTATTTCAAAATTATCCCATAGAATTAATCCTCTTGGATAGGATTAAATCCTGATCTGATCCTAAAAATGTGTATTTCAAAGCAAATCTGATCCTTTAGATTCTAATCCAGATTTGAGAATCCAATCCTGCCTTTGATCTGGATTAAATGCTGCTGTCAAGTATTTCAAAACTTTAGTGGGAAATCTTAAAAAAAAATTAAAATTATTATATTAAAAGTGTATTATAGTTTGGCAAATAAGAAACGCCACATTTGTGACCACCTTGTCCCTACTAAACTATGTTTTACAGCTAAGAAAAAAAACCCAAAACATGTTTTTATTACGATTTATTGCTCAAAAATGTGGCACTTAATGAAATAATAAAAAGGTCTGTAAATTATCCCTCTACTTATAAATGAATGGATTCTTACGGAGTAGATGTTTCAGCTGAAGGTGATCTAGTTTGTGGTAGTGGTAACTGTTTTAAAACATATAGGCTTGGCTACTTGAAGTTCATGTTCAATAATGTCTTTGGCAAAATGCCAATGTAGGCCTAGTCCACACGTAGCCAGGTATTTAAAAAAAACAAATACCCCCCCACCCTGTTTTCAAAAATAATTCCGTACACATCAGACCGTTTTCAAAAAAGTTTTCATCTACACAAACCCGCATAAATATGCCTTTCAGTGCTGTTGTACACATGCCAAGCCCGTAGGTGGCAGCGTATTGCGAAACTTAAACCCATGCTAGCCAATCAGAATGACTTTTGTTTGTTGCCGTCACTTCAGAGCGCTCCTTCTCCTTTGCTCCTCAACGTAATGAAGCAGCTGTGCTTGTAAAAACAGACAAACAAAAAGCATTTGCATGAAAGTAAACAGCAGACCTCTGATTGGATTCATTCCGTTCATCCCTGACTGCCATCAACAAACAAGGGTCGCCCATGTGACGTTGCTGCATGACTTGTTGCAGGCTGTGGAGTTCGGGAACCTAAAACCCCATTTTCCTATGTACACACGCAAACGCAAAAACAAAGTTTTCCAAAATCTTCACTTTGGTCGAAGTTTTCAGAAATGATCGTTTTTAGTGATGCAATACTGCGTTTACGTGTGGATGAAAGGCCCAAACGCATAAAATTATATTCGTTTTCCCAGATACCCGGTTATGTGTGGACTAGGCCGTAGTTTTACCCAACCTTTGTCTGGAGCCTGCAGCATTTTACATAAATAAGAGACGTATCACTGTGTAGGCTAAATACAGAGAGAACTACGAAGACAAAAACGTTTTAGGCTAGTTTGTTCAATAAAAATAACTTCCATGATTTTTGTAACAAATTTCATTGTATTCACCAATGTTACACTCTTCATGGTGTGTGTGAATGTAGATGCTTCGTGACTTACTTTGGAACAGCAAGTTTGGAGAGTAATGAACTGTTGGGTCTGCTGCTAAATCCATAAACGTCTGAAAAACGAGGGTTTTGTGGACATGAAACATAAGCTATTAAAACTGGGATTCAACCAGACCAACTGTAAATAAATTGGCGTTTGGTCATCAAACCAGGCACTATATGTTTTAAAATCAACACACAACACGTTTATCTTACTTCGC
Source organism: Rhyacichthys aspro (assembly GCA_036850595.1). Classification (NCBI taxonomy): domain Eukaryota; kingdom Metazoa; phylum Chordata; class Actinopteri; order Gobiiformes; family Rhyacichthyidae; genus Rhyacichthys; species Rhyacichthys aspro. The sequence continues at coordinate 26,830,711 of CM072150.1, read as the reverse complement.
GGCACTCTTTTTTTTTTTTGACTTTGTGCTGATTTAAGTAGTTTGTTAACTTAATATAACGATTGGCCTTTATCTAGTCTTAGAACACATCATCACTGATGATATACTAACATTTTGAGACGAAAGTTGTACCAGTTCATTCTTGTTTAGGTAAAGTGTTCGCTCCATTATCTGTTTCCTGTCTGTGATCAAGGGCGCGGGACGAATTTGGACATCCCAATCTCTAGGATCTCTATCAGGATCACTCTGATTCAATCCGGCAAAGTTTTGAAATATCGGGATAGATCTGGTGGATCCGTGGCTGAGGAAAGGGGGATTTGGTTATCATTTGGATTACAAATTTTGAAATACCTGCCCCAGATCTCGACTACTACACTACCACAGCAGGACAATGAGGCTTTGTGCTTCTAAGATTTCAAGAATCTAAAACCTGTGTAAATAAACTTTATTGATCCCTCAATGAGAAAATTCACATATGACGGCAGCTCACAGACAGTTAAAGAGTAACTCAACCCCTTAACTCCACCCACAGACGAAATTTGAAAAGTCTTGGAAAAGTGGGCAGAGCCCAGCAGAAACGGAGGGGACGAGCTGAGGGCGAGGCTGTGTGGGGGGGCATGTACCTGAGACCCACAGTGACTGATTGACAGATGTCAGATTGGCACAAGTATCTTTGCGACAGAGCGGTCCCTCTTTATTCTCCTCTTTCACCTGAGCTGGAGGGCCTTGGTTTCTCTCTGGACACCAGGCCTGAGCCAGAACAATTCAAAGCCCAGTCTCAGCCCAAAGCACGGACTGACGAGGTATTTTTAGAGAAAACGGGTGCAGTGATGGTAGAGTAACTTTGGCATTTAGGCTAATGTACAAAGCATAGACTGATGAACTGTAAAATAATAATAATAATAATAAAGATTGCTTTAGATTAATTTTGATGTAGATATAGTGAACACTATTCTATAGAGAGAGAACCAATGTACTGTAATACGCCCGGCTGATTTACTCAGTAATCATTGAGACATGAATAAAAATCAATGGTAACACTCCGTCTTTAGGAGTTAAAAACACATGACATCAACAAACTAAGAACAACACATCGATTACTCTGCAATGACGCTGTGTGTAAGCACTTGAACACATCATAAACTATGGTAGACTGAGGTTGTTCTTTTTACGACATGAACAGAGCAAAATAACAGACAGGAGCCAGTGGCATTGTGACCCAGTATATGTGTCTCTGATGATCTTAAAATGAGTGAGGCTATCTCTGAAAACTCCTTGTGTTTTTTCTTTTTTTTGTCCGTGCGTGTGTCGCTCTGTGTGACCGTGTTCAGTCGCTGCAGTGACCTAATTCCGACAGAGACCTGGGCGTGAGCTTGTACTGAGGTGTGGTTACCTGCTACAAAGGTGTGGTTAATGTACATCATGAAGTCATCATGATCAGGAAGTACGGTCGACAGCGTTTAACCAGAGGAGGGCAGCACTCATGCGGTTTTACATGTGTTTTACACCATATTTATAGAATTAGATGGGTTTTTCAAATTTTGTCAAAAATAGGAATGTAAATTATGAACTGTATAACTAAAGCCCCTTTTATACACACCATCATCTAAAAAAAGTTGTTTTAGGGTTTAAAGTGCAAAAAGTGCAGTAAATTACAGAATAAAAATATATACAATCTTAAGAAACATTGTCAATATAGAATAAAACACAAAAAAACATTTTTGAAAAGAATAACAATACAGATAAGTTATTTATACATTCTATGGTTCAAACAGGGCAAGTTCAATTAACAACACAAAACAGGTACTCTATGTACAAATGTACATAGAGTACAATGTACAATATAATAAAGGTAAGGATTGTTGGTTTATTGCTGTACATATGAGTTGTATAGTTTAATTGCAGCGTGCATGAGGTACCTGTGGTAGCGCTCCTTCCAGGTGTCTCAGTCTGCTCCTGACGGAGCTGCTAAGAGAGAGAGAGCTGTTGTCTCTGATAAATGTGAGCTTGGCTAACAACCTCCTCTCACCCACCAAATATTTTTTTAGTAAATTTTGTATTACATGCTGTATATACAAAATGTATTAAATAACATGCTTACAGCCTTAATACAATGATCTCACTTGTTAGATGTATCTTAGCTTTGTTAATGGACTCAAACCTTGATTATCGCTGTCTTACAGAAACATGGTTAACCCCTACAACGGGGGTGGGCAAACTTTTTGGATCAAGGGCCACACTTTTTAAAATCTGACAGACGGGCCGGACCACTAAACTATTATTATTATTAAATAACTATTATTACTAGTATTAATTACTTAGAAAACCTGTACCATTTCTTGCACAGTTTCTTGGCAAATAAGACATAGCTACTAACTGGACTTCAGTCAATAATCTCTGTCAAATATCTCTGTCCACATTAAAAACTTGTGTGAATGGAAGTTTTCTGTATGTAGATATGATGGTAGCTTTAGCAAAAGCACAAGGCATTTAAGGAAAATGGCCAGATATATGCTGTCTTATATTAAATTATAAATACTTTGTAAATGCTTGGCGGGCCGCATCACACAGCTCAACGGGCCGCATGTGGCCCCCGGGCCTTAGTTTGCCCACCACTGCCCTACAACAACCTCTATCTATAGTAAATGTCCCAGGTAATAAGTGTACAGATGAGACAGAGGTAAAGGAAAAGGCAGTTGGGTTTTGGTTTATGTTAAAGAAACCATCCAAAGCAAATAACTTGACATAAAAAAAAATTGGGATTACTATTCAGTCCCTCCAGGATTTTGCGATCAACCAAATTATGTGAAATCAGTGTGACATTGCAACTTTGTCCAAATGCCGCAAATTTGACAGTGGTAGAGCCAGGGGGGTAACCGGTAGCCATTGCCACCCCCAACAAAGCCCTGGCCACTCCCGGTGCCACCCCGCTGCAGATGGCAATGTGACGATAATCCGCTGTTAGATTCGTGTGAACATTTTCCGAAGAAAACTCTAATTTCGTACATTCCCAGCGCATGTGAATGCACCCCCATGCACCCTCATGCACCCTCATGCGGCTAGCTCGTGCCTGCTGGACTCTGGTTTTCATTGGTTAAGATGACACGCGGTTCGTTCGTGCGTGCTGCAAAACACAGCGGCAGCGGCAGGTCATGGTAAATATAAGCTAAATTAAACAGTACCAAATTTTGCTTTCTACATCAGTTCAGTTCAGTTTATTTGCCATTTGCAGTAAAAGAGACCACATTGGAAAACAGTTGCATGAGCTCAAGTGCACTGTCAAAGTTAATAGACAAAACATAAAAATGGGGTTATAACATGGACACATAAAACAAGCAAATACTAAAAAACATAAGACACAGGTATGAATAAATACAAATACTAAAAACATAAGACACAGGTATGAATAAATACCAATAAATGCAGCAATAAAAGATTAAAACAAAGAAAGGTGCATGACAGTTCAAAGTGCATCATTCAAAGTCATCACAGCTTGTGGGAAAAAACTTTTTACACGGTGAGAGGTAGTGCATTTCACAGAACGATAACGTTTCCCCAAGGGGAGAAGTTCAAAAATATTGCGAGCAGGATGATTAGTTGGGTCATTTATGATTAGTGATGCCCGTGAAAGAAGTCCTTTAGTTCCTTTAATTTACGTAAAAAGAAGAGACGTTGCCATGATTTCTTAACAATAGTGGTCGTATTTAAATTCCAGCTCAAATCATTTGAAAGGGTCACACCCAAAAACTTATAGCTTTCCACCCTTTGTACCTCAGTACCATTAATGATGACAGGGAAATGAACACTTCTTTTACTAAAATCAATGACCAGCTCGTACGTTTTTGAAGTGTTCAATGTTAAGTTGTTTGCCTCACTCCAAGCAACAACATTTTGCACCTCCAATCTATCCTGAGAGTCATCATTTGAGTCAATCAAGCCAATGACAGTGGTATCATCTACGTAATCATCTACGTACTTGATCAGATTGTTTGGATGAGTAGCAACACAATCATAAGTGTACAAAGTATACAGCAAGGGACCTAAAATGCACCTTTGTGGGGAGCCAGTGCTCACAATAAGTTCATCCGAGACACAATTATTGATCTTAACCCTTTGCGGTCTGCATGTAAAAAAATTTAAAATCCATTTACAAGTGGCATCACACAGTCCAAGAGTTTTCAATTTGTGAATGAGCTAACATCAAAGAGTTAAAAGCAGAACTACAGTCTATAAAGAGCATCCTTGCATGAGATTTTCCTTTATCCAGATGTTGATACACAAAGTTCAGAGCAAAAGAAATGGCGTCTTCAACGCTCCTGTTTTGCCTGTACGTGAACTGGAGAGGGTCCACAGACTCAGGAATCTGACCCTTGATATGGTCCAACACCAGTTGCTCCAAAGTTTTCATTAAAACAGAAGTTAGGGCCACTGGCCGATAGTCATTAAGGCATGTTACAGGTGTCCTCTTAGGCACTGGTATTATGACAGATTTTTTAAAGCTGTGTGGAACAGTGCAGTACCCAAGTGACAGGTACAGGTGAGTTAAAACAGGAGAAAGTTTCTCTGAACTCAGTTTTAGAATACGAGGAGGAATGCCGTCTGGACCAGGGGTTTTCCTCACCTTGGTCCTAGATAGAACCCTCTGGACCTCCTGTTCAGTGACAGTAAATCCATTTTGCTCACAGCATGAGGAAAAGACAACAGACTCAGAGTTTACAGTGTCACACCAACAATAAAACTGATTAAGTTAATTTGGCAGTGAGTGGTCAAAAGCAGAAATGTTCCCTCCTCTTGGTTTCCAGGAGGTGATGGTGTTCAGTCCCATCCACATGCGCTGTGCGTTGTCCTCTTTAAAATATCCTTCAACCTTGTCGCCATAGGACCGCTTTGCAGCTTTGATGGACTGCACCAGTGAGTATCTGGCCTGCTTATAGGCAGCTGCATCACCAGATTTAAAAGCCACAGCTCGCTCTTCCAGTTTCATTTTTACATCAGCGTTAATCCAAGGTTTTTGACTGGAATTTTGTTTAATAACCTTCTGTTGAACACAACAGTCAATACAAAAAGTAATATATCCAGTGACAGCATCACAGTATTTGTCCAGGTCTTCTGACTGGAAGACAGACCAATCTGTGGCATCAAAACAACCTTGCAGCTTAACTTCACTGTCTTTAGTCCAGCACTGAACAGTACATGTTATTGTCTTAGTTTGTCTGCTCCTCTGAATGTATGTGGGAAGAAGAAGAATGGAGGAGTGATCAGATTTGCCAAAAGCTGGTCTGAGAATGGACCGGTAAGCTGACTTTACATTACTGTAACAGTGATCTAAAATTTGTGCTCCTCTTGTAGGATGTTTTACATGCTGGTAGAAGTTGGGAAAGACAGTTTTAAAATTGCATTTGTTAAAATCACCCGCTACTATAACTCCAGCATTAGGATGAGAGCTCTCATATGTGTGTACAATGTCACTCAAGTCACTAAGAGCAGATGAAATGTCCGCCCGTGGATGGATGTATACAGCGCATAAAAACAAAACAGAAAACTCCCGAGGGAGGTAAAAGGAGCGGCACTTTAACTCTTTCCCCCATAAAGACGACATTTGACGACCCCCCCTGTATCCTTAATGACGTGTTTTGACGACTCCGTTATATCCCAAAAGATGTCATTTGACGACCCTCCGGTTTTTCGCTAGTAACAGAGGCTGTGATAGGTGGGGGCCACCAAAACCCATGCTAGGCTGACCAATAGGATTCAAAGATACATTTTCGCAGATTTTTTCCGAAGTTAGCCGAAGTAGCTCGGGGAAAAAACAACAACACGAAGCACGCGCAATGGCAGCATGGCGGCGGCGCACAGTTTTAAAAGCGATGAGGAGTGGTGTTATTTTATGGATAACTTAGGAGAAAGTGACTCTGACTCTGACGTTGATGGATTTCAAAGTGATGAGGACTTTGATTACACAGTGGAAAACAATGATAGCGACGACATTTCGGAGAGTGAAATTTGCGAAGAAGACGTCTGCATGGAATCCTGTGATATCCGAACAAACTATCGGGGACTTTGTTCTTGATTATGGACCGAAATTGCCCCGAAATCTGGATGTTGCTGAAATATTTCAGTCTTTTTTACAAGATGAGGTGTATGACAGCATTGCTACAGAAACAAACGCTTATGCGGCGCTCTGCCGTTCGCGAGTGTGGATCTCCTATAAACATTGATATGCAGAAACGCAAAATGACACTCACCTTTGTGCGACTACCTGGAAAACACCACAGGTGCAAAAGTTGCTACAAGAAGGAACGCCGCCACGAAACTGTATATGGCTGTTCAACATGCAATACACACATGTGCAATGACTGTTTCCGGCAGTTGCATCCACCTGAGGACTGAGTCACAGACTTTTCAGATGTTATTAGATGTTTCTATATGGAAATACGGTGGACAGAGAAGCCCGGTGGTTGAAAGGCTGAATCCGGCACATTGCTGTGCAGCCACGTCTCTGTCAGGCAGAACACGGAGCAGTCTCTGGCCTCGCGCTGGGTTTGGATGCGGCTCAGCAGATCGTCCGACTTATTAGGCAGAGACTGGACATTAGCCAAGTAGATAGATGGTAGCGGGATCTTCGAGGGGCGGCAGCGAAGTTTAACCAGCAGTCCTCCTCGCTTTCCTCTGTGTCGCCGTTTCCGACGCTGGTGACCTACAGCGCCCCGCTGTAGGGCTCAGGCCGGCGGCACACGCGGCGGTGTCTCCGCCCAGTCCCCTCGCTCTGTTCTCGGCCTCCACGGCTTGACTCTTGGCCTCTATAGCCTCGAGTAGGGCACCACATTACACATGAGGTGTAATTGTAACCAGGCTTTCCTCTGTATAGGGACAGTCTGAAGAGAAAAGTGGATATCTCCATTTTTTTCAAAAGAAGCCAAAATCAGGTGCAAATCAGAACCAAACAGTTTAGTTTGTTTAGTGTCAGCTGTTAGTAATCAACTTGCAGGAGATGGACAGGGAAGTCAAGAAGATGAACAAACACAAGAACCAAATGTGTCACCAGCAGGTCAGAGCAGAGACAGTAAGCTGCCTAATTCAGATTGTGTGATGACTTTTATGCTAAGTAATATATGCTATGATGATATTCAGTATATAATTCAGTTTTAGAAAAAGATGAGGGTGAGACAGAACTATTATTTTTGTCTAATTGAACGTTTTGTAAATGGACCCCCCAAATAATCCCTTGCCAACCCTTGGTCACCCCTTTTTTAAAAGTCTAGCTCCGCCACTGGTGTTTGAATGTGACAGAGTACTGACTCCGGCGCAGAGTGCTGAGTCTTGCAGCGTCTTCGTCATTAAATTTTGAGGGCTTGCAGCTTTTCAGCATTTCACTCAAGCACGAGGTTAACTTGACAGATGTATCACGTTTCAACAATTATATTGAATAATAAGTTTGGAAGCGTCAGAGCGCGAAACATGTCATTCGTCTGTATGCTTGCATGCCTATGAGCTGGTGTGAAAGAGAGGGAAGGAGATAAAATCAAAATGGAAGTGATTTTTTTGAAAATTCATCTGGATGAAGTGGGATGAAGCTCAGTGGCCGCACGTGAATATTGATTGGCGAGGAGAGAAGAATAAGATGTTTCAAGGGGAGTGCTGATCCACTTGGTCTGTACTTGTCGGCAGCCAGGGACGCGTTTGCCCCCGGATGAGTGTTACCAAGCACAGGCACACAGATGGGGGCACAGCTAAGATCCAGTCATCACTGGGACGTCTAACAGCAGCCAGACATTTGAGAATAGTGGGAAAGAGCAACAACTTGTGAACAGTAAAGAACTGAGCAGAAATGTAAATAATATATAACAGAAGATAAAAGCTCAATGTGTCCCTTTCTCATCAAGTAGGCCAAGAGAAATCACAGCTAATCTATGTATCCTGACCATAAGCCTAACCTTAAATATAAAGACTGTGTCTGCCTCTTTAACGTCAGCTGGAAGTTGATTCCATAAAACAGGAGCTTGGCTCTACGTCCCATTGTACTTTTGGAAACTCCAGGAACAACTAGTAGCCTGCATTTTGAGAACGAAGCATTCCGTTAGGACGGTACGGCACTGTGAGGTCTCTGAGATAGGACGGGGCCTTCCCTCTGAGGGCCTTATAAGTGAGGAGAAGGATTTTGAACTTAATTCTGAATTCAATTGGAAGCCAGTGAAGAGAGGCTAACACTAGAGCACTTAATGTGCTCTCGTCTGTTTGTTCCTGTTAGTATTCTGGCTGCCGCGTTTTGGACAAGATGAAAACTTCTCAAGGAATTATTTGGGCACCCTGCCAGCAGAGAATTACAGTAGTCTAACCTTGATGTAACAAACGTATGGTTCACTTATTCAGCATCACTTTTAGATTAGATATTCCTAATTTTGGCTATGTTGCGCAGGTGAAAAAATGCAGTTTTACAAGCTTGGTTAATGTGTGTTTTAAATGATAAATCTTCGTCAAAAATTACACCAAGATTCCTGACAGTTGAACTCGAAGCTACACTAACACCATCTAAATTGACTATTTGGTTTCATAGTGTGTCTCTTAGATTCCTGGGGCCTAGTATAATCAACTCTGTTTTTTCTGGGTTCAAAAAAAGGTAGTTCAACGTCATCCAGGTCCTTATGTCTTTCACACATGCTTCTAATTTGTCCATAGGATTGATCTTATCGGGTTTAATCGATAGATACAGCTGGGTGTTGTCGGCGTAGCAGTGGAAGTTAATTCCATGTTTTCTGATTATATTGCCTAAGGGGAGCATGTATAATGTAAAAAGAATAGGACCTAATACAGAGCCTTGTGGTACTCCATGGCTAACTTCTGTGGATGCTGAGGATTGCTCATTAACTCTAACAAACTGGTATCTGTCTGTTAGATAAAATTTAAACCAGCTGAGAGCTGATCCTCTGATTCCAATGTCAGACTCTAATCAGGAGACTGTGGTCTATCGTATTGAAGGCTGTGCTGAGATCTAAAAGGACGAGTACAGAGACCATTATCTGAAGCCTCTAATAGATCATTGGCGACTCTGACTAAAGCAGTTTCTGTGCTGTGGTCTAAATCCTGACTGAAAATCTTCAAATAAGTTATAGTCCTGCAGATGATTGCATAGCTGTTAAGCTAATTATCTCAAGGATTTTTGAAATAAAAGTAAGATTGGTCTATAATTTTCTAAGGTGCCTGGATTAAGGGTTGGTTTTTTCAACAGAGGTTTAATTACTGCTGATTTAAAAAACTGTGGGACATAGCCTGTTTCCAAGGAAGTGTTTATTATAATCAAAATAGTTTCATTAATTAAGGGGAAGACCTCTTTAGTCTAGAGTTTAGAAGGGACCAGGTCTAAGATACAGGTAGATGTTTTAGAGGATATGACGATTGAGGTTAATTCATTTACATCTACAGCAGTAAAGCAGTCTAACATTTGGTTTATTTTAATTCTAATTGTGTTTATTTTATTATTGAAATTTAGGAAGTTGTCACTTCTAAGAGTTGAAGAGATGCTAGGTTCTACTGAACTGTGACTGTTAGTCAACCTGGCTACAGTGCTGAACAGAAACCTAGGGTTATTCTTGTTTTCTTCTATCCATGTAGAATAATACGTAGTTTTAGCCTTACTCAGGGCTTGCTTACAGGTTGACAGTTTTTCCAGGCCTTGAGTGACTCCTCGGAGTTGGAGTGACGCCATTGTCTTTCTAATTTACGCGTGGCTTGTTTGAGGAGACGAGTTTCTGTAAACCAGGGTGATACTCTACAACTTCTGATTATAGCTACACTATAGCTACTCTTTTTGTTTTTTTCCAGTGCCTCCCGTTGCCCTCACAGCCCAGCACTCTCCAGCAGTTCTCTTTGGTTTTTTGCACTTGTGGTTTTTTGTTTGTGAACCCCTGCACCTGTGAAATAAACTGTCTTAACCTGAACCGTTTCCGCTCCTGGGTCCTATTTACTCCCCACATGTTACAATTACAGTGTTAACAAGCTGATCGGTTACACTGGGACTGGAGCTGTGGAGGCTGGCCTCTGGATTAACTGGAGCATTCCTTGCTAATATTGGCAGAATTACTTCTTTAAACTCTGAGGCAGTTTGATAATACTCTTCCAATATGTGTTTTTTTGTAGGGAACAGAGTAGACCTCAAGCGTGAACTTAAAGGTAATTAAAAATGATCTGATAGGACGGGGTTATGGGGCAGGACTTTTAACTGACTGATCTCTATACCATAGGTTAATATAAGGTCCAGGGTGTGGTTGTGCCTATGAGTGGGTTCACTTCCAATAAGGCCATAAACGCACTGCTGAGATTATCACTGCTGTCATCAACATGAACATTAAAGTCCTCTACTATAACGATTTTATCTGAGTCTAACACAGTACAGGATAAAAAATCTGAGAATTCATTTAGGAACTTGGAGTAAGGGCTGGGAGGGCGGTAAATAATAACAAATGAAACAGGTTTTTTTTTTTTTTTTTCAGTGAGGGTGTGTAATGGACAACATAAGGCTTTCCTCGGCCTGTGCTTCGAGGTGTATGGTAGTTTACATGACTGGGTGGAGTAGCTTCATTTAGACTAATATATTCATCCTGTTTTAGCCATGTTTCTGTTAGAG
>CM072150.1:26800090-26815090 GCA_036850595.1 Rhyacichthys aspro | reverse complement strand
TGGTCGGCAGCGTTTAACCTGAGGAGGGCAGCACTCATGCGGTTTTACATGTGTTTTACACCATATTTATGGAATTAGACGGGTTTTTCAAATTTTGTCAAAAATAGGAATATAAACTATGAACTGCATTACTAAAGCCCAATTTATACACACCATCAGCTAAAAAAAGTTGTTTTAGGGTTGAGTTACTCTTTAATGACAGGCGTACCTAGTGGAATGACTTGGTGTTGCTCTCTTCACAGCAGCACTGTTGATTGATAGATAGATAGACATGTCTTCACAGACATATTTAACGTCTAATTTCAGGCACAGACCTGGTATACACACTACAGTATACACACAATATAACATGAATGTATTGAGCACTTCTACAGATTGCTACAGACTTAATTAAAAGGCTAGTTAGCCAAACTAGCCTTGCAGTAGCATGTGGAGACTGTAAAGTTCCATTCTGCTAAACATCTTTTGGTTAAACTGCTTTTTCTGTGACAGGAGCTAACTTCTGGAACTCTCTCCCTGCTGAAATAAAGACTTTAACTGAACTGTCCACTTTTAAAAAACAGACAAAATCCTAGCTCATACGGAAACAACAGTGTGATCATGTATAAATTATATAGTGTATTTGTGTGTGTGTGTGTGTGTGTGTGTCTGTGTGTGTCTGTATATGTATGAAGACTTTCTATTTGTGTTATTTGGTTTTTGGACATTCTATTGTATTCACTGTTCATTTCTACATTGTATTTAAAGGGGCATTGTGTAACTTTCATAAATTTCTACCAGTTACTGACACCTGTGGCCGTTAGAGGAACTGCAGTCAGTGTCTGAAGTGACTGAAGACCGGAGTATTAGCCTCAACACACTCTTTTACAAACTCAAGTCAGACTCTGAGATTTACTGGAGTCATGTTTACGAAGGAGGTAAGAGAAGTTACACTTCTGAAAGTTTGACAAACTTTATTTGAGACTAAACTATACTTGACTCTCGAGACTGACACAGAGTGAACTCTTGAGACAGAGGCAAGAGAACGGCTAATGTTTGACAATAGTATGTTTTATAAAGTGTTTTTCAACACAATACACTAGTTAGAGCAAACTCTGTGTGATATATTATCGACTGTATGTAACGTTTGTCAAAAAAGCGTTGACAAACATTAGCTTAGCTTAGCACTAGCTCACGTAGTTTCCATCGAGACCCTGCAGTGTTTACACAGGAGTCTCAGCAGAATAACGGCAAAAGTTAGTGAATTTTTCTCTATCAGACGGGATACGATACATTATGTGTTACTATTACTGTTATTTTTCCGAGACATTAGAGCATTTCTGCAGTGAGATGCTCATGTACTATTGTGGAAAACATGATGAAGACATTTATCTTAATAGTTAGGATATTTTAATAATCCATTGTAATTTTTTGTAATGTGATTTGCAGTTTATGCATCGTGTTATGTCACTGGGTTAGTTACTAGTCGGGGTGAGTAAAATCGCCCTGGCTGAGGGGAGCCTCTTAGTAGACGCTTACTGTGCTGAGGGGGGCCTCTTAGTAGACGCTTCCTGTGCTGAGGGGGCCTCTTAGTGGACGCTTCCTGTGCTGAGGGGGCCTCTTAGTAGACGCTTTCTGTGTCTATAAATATGCTGAGCAGGGCTCTGCTCGTGGGCTCAGAAACATTGTCAGCCCCGGCTGATACCATCTGAGTCCCCATTATAGAGTAACTCTCTGTGATATCATCCCAGTGACATACATGTGTTGATTAACAGCTAGAGCTTATTTGCAAGCGCTACACTATAATCCACCTCTGTATGTTGCTACAAGATATATCCAGATTGTAAGAGTTATAGAGTAACTCTCTGTGATATCATCCCAGTGACATACATGTGTTGATTAACAGCTAGAGCTTATTTGCAAGCGCTACACTATAATCCACCTCTGTATGTTGCTACAAGATATATCCAGATTGTAAGAGTTATAGAGTAACTCTCTGTGATATCATCCCAGTGACATACATGTGTTGATTAACAGCTAGAGCTTATTTGCAAGCGCTACACTATAATCCACCTCTGTATGTTGCTACAAGATATATCCAGATTGTAGGAGTTCAGTAAATAAAAATACGATCTTCTCTTGAGACTGAAATCTCAAGTTAAGGTTGGAAAGACATCTGCTGTGTATTGGTGAATCTTTTCCCATCTAGTGAGCAAACCCTGTGAAGTCGTCTGAGTAATCTCTGAGAACAGAGAAGCTAAACAGAAGTAAGCTACGTTGAAGACCTATTGCCAGTCCAAGAGGGAGGATTCTCCCAGCTTCACTAAAAGGTAGGATCTCCTCACCTACGGTGAGATAGGGGTACACGTCCTACACTCTAAGCCTCTGGTCAAGTTAGTAATAAGGTAAACTATCTAAAGCTCCTTAATATTGGTGAAGTTGTAAAGAGAATAAGGGAAGGATATTATAATATATATGTAAAACTAAGGAAACAAGGAATTGATATATTACTGTCTGTATTATCATCACACCTTGGCTCAGATAGGTGAGGGCTGTGGCTTACTGAACTTGAAGAGAACAAGTAACAGCGTAAGAGACCACTTAAAGTTGCTAATAAGCGAGTTCCATTCTAGAATCCTCGCCGCCTTGCTACAATTTCATTTTTATTTGATCAGCTAATGTCTAAACAGCTGCACTGTTCCTAAACCTTGTGTAACATCAGTGACAAGCACCAAACCAACACTCACTGACCTCTTATTTATTCTGGAGAAAAGCTAAATACATATTACGAAGTACAGGAGTTTTGCTTGTTTCTAGGTACCGCTACTGTACTAACTTGGTCTGGCATTAGGTTGAGACAACATAAATGTAACCCCAGTGTATCATTTCAGTTTATCCTTGTTTATTTTACTCTTGCTTCATTCAGAATACCTCTAACATGAAATGTGGCTCAATAAATGAACAAATAAGTCAGATATTTTTATTGTTCTCTTCTCAGGACTCTAGCTCTGGAGTTTGAAGCTCCTGTGCAGGAGATCAGTGACTGCAGCATCTGTCTCCGGAGAAGGATGAAGTGCTCCAGATGAATGGAACTCGTCTCTGAGGGTTTTTTTTTTGGATGTGCCGGAGTGAGCCACACCAGGACCGGCCGAACCAAACGGGTCAGCCAGCTCGGTGCACCTGCCTGAACTGCCCAGTCATGTGAACAGATCTAGAAAACAAATGCTGCAGGAGGATCCAACAGGGCATCTCAGAACACCACATGGAGCTGTTTTTATTTTATTTTTTCAGAAAACTAGATAAAAAAAAAAAAAAAAAGCTTTTATTTGTTTTATTAATTGAAAGTTTTATATGGTGTTTATATACAGGCAGAAATAAATATACATTTTTATAGATTCTTTCCTGCACATATTTATTGTAAAGGAATTGCTGTATTTGAGCACTGTCTCTTTTTATTGCTGCCATTTGTTTTTGAGGCTGAAGTCATGCTCTTAAGAAAGAGAGAGAGAATAATAAGCATTGGTGTCATTTTTACAGTCATGACATTAATTTATTTACTTTATTATAACATACAATACATAGATAAAACAGATAAAGTTTGACAGGTAACAAACATGTCCACAGCATTGTAGATAAGTGCATCTTGATATTATGATGTAAATAACAAAACAGGCTAGACTTCTCCACTAGTGCATGATACCTGAACATAACGGTTCCTTCTGAGGGACAGGTAAGGACTGTGGGCATGTGGCTGACATACCTGTCCTCTGCAGAGTAGTGTCTGGGCCAGTTCAGCTGTAGGTGGGGACACAACCCCAGGGAGGAGACCAGGGGCCCGAGGGTCATCTGGCCCATGACCTCTTTGTCCCACATCCAGAGGTGCATGCTGGATCTGCTGAGGGCCCACTCGTGCTCACCGCTGACGTGGTGCTCAGCACAGAGCCTAAATAGAGTCTAAGAGTCTTAGAGTCTAAGTTAAAAGGAATGATCACATCTGAGTTCATTTTTTATCTGAAATACTAACTGAAAACAAACTTACCTGTCAGATCCTGCAGTTATTGATTCAGGATGGTGTGGCAATCCTCTTTTCTTGGTGTTTTCCACTGTTGTTTTCTCATAGCTGTAAACAATTCACCTATTGTTAGAATACAGGGAAATACAATATTTACAACAGCATTAGTATTGACAGTGCACTGTATTTTCAACAAAAAAACAAAATAAAACTACATTTTCATTGATCGATTACCTCCATGTTACTAACCAGCTTACCATATGATTATTAGTTACCTAACATACAAATAAATGCACAAGCACAGCTAATCCCACCACATATGTATACTTTATTTGTATATACGCTCTATTGTGTGTCGTACTGTGTATCACAACCGAGACAAGCGGATGTGATTTTCATTACAATAAATAGTCCGACTTGTAAATAATCATGACATGAATATAACAAGGTAACCAGTGAAAGACGTGTGGTAGAGTTACCTTTAGCTCGTCTGTGATGACAATTACGTTCGGTCTAACAGACAGTTGTAAAGTTAGTGTAATGGCTCGCGTTTTCTGGTGTTTATTTAGCAAACGAGCCAATGTTAGTGTAACTCAAAAATGCCACACAGAGTTGGCATTAGCTGCTGTGTGAAGACAGCCGATAAGTAAGAAAAGCTAGGACATCACATTTATCAGATTCATAAGCCTCAGGAGTCAGGATCATAACGAAGTTATGGTCTGAAGGTATTTAATCCATTCAAAACACAAACTTATTTAGAGAGTTGCTGTTAGCTAGTTAGCATCCCGTTTCAGAAGCATGCTATTGTTATTTAGAATTAGACAACTGATAACAAAGCATCACGAGATATTTTACATGGTCAGTGATGATGTCTTACCTTCTGAATGAAAAGAAAGCCGATTCTGGGTCTGTTCTTCGCTCTCGCGGCCGACTCTGGCTCGTCTTCCTCCGGCGCCAGTCACACTCCCCTTTGGGTCTGCGGGCCTCGCTCGATAAAACGTTCTTTGTTTTTTTAATGTTTGCGGGAAGTTTGTGTCGGTGTCCGGGTTGTGCTGTGTTGCTGTGCTGGAGGACGTTCGGGGGTTTTTGTGTCTGCAGAGTCCATCTCAAAACTAACGCGAACTAATGCTGCTGACTGTCATGGCCGCCGAGCAGGAAAGTCCAAGACCAAGGAGACGAGAACGCGCACAACGTCACATCCGCCTCAATTTCGCGGGAAATCCGACCCGAATACTACTCAATGAAAAGAGGCTACAGGCTTATAGAGGCAACCAAGTTGGATACTTAAAATGTCATCCCTCTCATCACAGCATTGACAGGCTGACTTCTGGGCAAATAAAAGCCTTATTTATTCTTAAAATCCTACACATAGCCCCTTTAATATAATATGTGTTGCAAATTAGCCTGGGCTATAAACACTATGATACATGCATTGGATTACTTAAAGGAGCTTATCTATGTTTGTTGTATGTGTCCCTATTAAATAAACTATAAATAAAAAAATAAAATCCAGGTTTATTTTATGTTTTATTGAAAATGTAACAGTTACATCACAGCATCTTAGAGCATTATTTCACAGCATTCTATCTCCTATACTTCTCAACGCGGTTATAGACCCCTTAACCGCCTACGTCACTGTGACGTCACCACACTAGCTGGAGGCAAAACAGAACTAGCTACCACCAGCGTTGCATGTAAAATGTCTTCATGTTGTGTTGTCGGATGTCAGAACAAGAGGAAAAGCCACTCAAAACTAAAGTTTTACCGTATACCAGCCAACATTGTCCACCACAAAAAAGAAGACAGGTGTGGTTAAACGCAATTAGACGCAAAGATTGGACAAAGACCATCATAAAGAATGCTCGCGTCTGCAGCGCACATTTCATATCACATAAGAGATAATATGAAAAGTATCTGTGTAGTATTGTATTGGTTATTATGTTCAAATTGGAATTCATTAAGGGGAATGTCGGATTCTTTACCACTACATTTCATTTGCACATTATCGAGTGTTAGTGTCTTCATAAAAATTGCTTCAAACCAGGACTAAACCAGGGCTAAACTAGACAACCTTATCTCGGCTGTAAACACTTGATGAGGTAGGTATAGATGTTCGGACACTCCACCCTCGGCAGCCCGGGCAGGTCATCATGCCACTCCCGTACGGTGTAAGGATCAGCCAGTCTGCTTCCATCCGCCAGCGCTAGCTTCGATATGTAACTGTCACGGTCTCTCACGGAAAGCGACTAAACATATGTTGAAACTAAATGACTAGCATTACTTGTTTCCGCCTCCATTTTTAAAAGTACGCTCCAAAGCAGCTCATTAGCTAACGTCAACACATTGCCTCCAGGGCCTCCTTTTGCCCCCAGCTAAGCCCCGCCCACCAAAATACGCTGGAATGTTTACAAACGGGTCTATTGGTTGTCAAGTGGGAGAGGAGCCACAGGGAAGAGGGGCTACAGTGGAGAAGAACCACAATGCTGGGGGGCACAGTGGACAACCAAGAGTGTGCTAACCATATGAAGTGGGGTGATCTTTTTCCCAGGGCCTCTGAAGCTCTCACTCTGGCTCCACTTCTGGCCCACCCACTAATTAGACTATTTAAGACACCTGTTGTCAGTATGGCAGTCTCTTGGCTGCTGTCTGCGTTGCTGGTGGTTGTGTGCCATTTTCAATGTCTTTTTAAGACTATTGAAGGGACATATACATTAGAATGAAGGGACATATACATTAATATGAAGGGACATATACATTAATACTATGTTTTATAACAGCTTATTTTATTACAAGTTTTACATTAATACATTGTGCTAAAAACTGTGTAGGCGTCCACTAGTAGCGGCGCAATATTGTACAACATGCTTCGTTCCTCTGTTCAGGGTGTGGTCCAGACCACATTGCTCAAGGCCACACCAACGGTCTACTGGAAAAATACTACTGGAAGAGTACTGACCACTGGAAAAATACTGACCACTGGGCCAATCACGAAGAGACACGCTTGCTTACTGCTAAAACAATAACAGCCCATCCCTAAGGTGGAGCTTAGATAAGGTTTACCATAAAAATCTGTGTTCCACGATTTCCTGTTGTTCTTCCTTGTGCCTTTTGTTTGTACTGGTTGAACCCTGCAGCTGTAGAACATTGTAAAAGGGCAATACAATTCTTGGACGCAAATCTCTTGATTCCTGGTCTTTTTTCCGATCTCAACTGAACACGCACAGCTGCTCTGGGCACTGAAAGCGGGTGCCTAACAGTTTAAATGGTGACCCCGACGTGATCGTTAACAAGTTTTGCAAAGTTTTAACGCGAGGAAATTGACGACTCCGGACGGCAGGGACCGCGACAAGGGGTCGGCGATCGTGTTCGTGAAAATCTGAATCAACAGACGGCGTTCTACTCTCGACTCCACTTCAGGCCTGAAACTAACACAGGTGAGCAGAACCCCTGTTTGTAATACACGAAATTTCTGCTATTGAATACTCTAACATTTTGAGTGGAGTAGATTGTTGAATAAAGTCCTAAAACTGTTAAAAGTAGTCACGAATAGTGCGTGGTTGGACCACGGTGCGTTTGGAACGCAGTTAAGGCCAGTTGGACTGAGCCAGAGCGGTCGGACCGCTAGTTAAAGTTACGGTGCGTTTGGAACGCAGTTAAGGCCAGTTGGACTGAGCCAGAGCGGTCGGACCGCTAGTTAAAGTTACGGTGCGTTTGGAACGCAGTTAAGGCCAGTTGGACTGGGCCAGAGCGGTTGGACCGCTGATTAAAGCGATTGGATCGCTGTTCGCACGATGGTCGTGTGTATTTGAGTGTATATCATATTTTATGTATTTTGAGTGTAATATTTCATGTATTTTGAGTGTAATTTTGTGTAAAATACGCGGTCGGACCGTGTTACAAAGTTCGGAAGAAGCTCGGGAGCGTGCTCAGGAAGTCATGAGAGTCCGGTAGATTTTATTGAAAACGTCTAAAAACTATTAGAATTAAAGCCGGTTGAGAGAAAAAGACCAAGGTTAAATTCTAATCTGATTAATTTGATATTTACACCAAATTTGATCGATAAATCTGCCTTCTTCTATCTTGGGTGTGGTACTTCCTGGTCTACGAGGATCGTAACCAGACTTCTCTGTTTCCGGGTTTTGGGTCTCTATATTGTCTGATTGTGTTGAGATTCATCCGCCGCGGTGAATCTCCAAGGGTTTTTGAGTTCGTTTTAAGAGGTTTTGGGGTTTTATTGTGCGAAACTGTGTGAAAGGTTGAAAAGACTGTGGAAATGGATGATGAGTTTCAGCGTGAGTGTGAGGAGTATGGGTGTGATCCGCACTGGAACCAGATGTTTGCTGGAGTGGCGCGCCAGATTCTCGCCTGTTTAGCGCCCACCATGTGTGAAAAAGCTAAAACACGGTTGCAGAATGTGTGGTTGAATTTGAATAAGAAACGTATTGTGGGTGAGAGAGGAGATCACAGTTATAGTGATCTGGCTAAGAGATTACAAGTGTTGGAAAAGCAGTTAGCGAAAGCGCTGTATGAGAGAGAGAAAACAATGGAAAGTCTTGGTATGATGCGGAGAAGGAAAGAGAAGCGTGAATGTGAGAATCAGAGAAAGGATTATACTGTGGTACATCAAATGGTGATGGCGGCGACGGCCCTGGCGGCCGTAGACGCGGGATCTCGCCCTAAAAAGTCCAAAAAACCCGTTTGTGGACGAAACTCCGTACAATGGCTCCTCGCCCTACGCTGTGTCCAGCAGCACTGACATGGGAGCAGGAAGAACGGCGCGCTCGAGTCAGGGGGCGGAGTTGTGTTCTGATTCTCCTCCCGCTTACTCAGCGGAGTCCGACACTGCCCCCATGTATCCGGTGTTGAACGTAGCAGGCAGAGTCATGCTTGACTGTGAAAAGGAAGACAAAGCTGGTTCACTTCCGGATAATCTTACGGATGCATTGGCGCAGTTCCTCAATAAGACTGTGATTGAAAGAGCAGTTCAACAGCATCAAGATGAATTACAGAAACAGGTGACAGAGAGTCACGACCAACTTCATGAACGAGTGAGGAAGTTGATGAAGGATCAGGCGGCGGAAATGGCAGACAAAGAACACCAAATTCATCACTTAAGAACCCAACTGGCCGCTGGTGCGACTGACTCCAACGACCCAGACTATAGACCCCCACCGGCGCAGACAGAAATAGCAGAGAAGTGGTTAAGCGCAACAGACACTGTATTTAATACACCAGCCCAAATTCAGTATGACACAAAGGAGGAAGCGGCTAAATCAGAACTCGAATTTGTGAGAACCGAACCCAAAACATATATTGACACAAAGGAGGAAGCGGCTTAATCAAAACCCGAATTTGTGAGAGTCGAACCCAAAACACATATGTATAGAGAAGACGCAGACCCCTGTGGGGGTCAAACCACTTCCTCACTGCTGTATCCCGGCAACTCACAATTGTTCACACTGGACCAATGGTTTCCCTCAACACTACAAGACACACAACATTCAAGCCCACAACACTATGGGTGGGAACAGATTGCATATGAACAACGTCCAGTGGGAGGCAGAGAAACGGGTCGTCCTGGGGGCTTCCATCAGATGCCTCTGGTGGGGGCTCCGGGACACAAACATTACAAACCATTTTCACTGACAGACATGCAACATGTGAAGGACAGTTTGCCCCCTCTGGCGGAGGGAGGTGCAAAGTGGATCTTCAAAATGACTGCATTGTTTAATGGACTGGACTTGACTGTAGCTGACGCCTGCAGAATTATAGCCGCTTGTTGTACACATGCCGATTGTGCTGGTGTGCTGGCTAGGGCCAACATACAACGTTATGCACGTGAAGCCCCTCTGGCTTGTGCAGCTGAGGCGCTGTTTGGCGCCATAAGACAACAGTTCCCCACACCATTGACTGCAATGCCCACTGTGTTTCCTTTCACTGACGGGACGGACCCACTGACATACTATGCTGACGCAGTACAGTCCTGGATCACACACACTGGCAACAACCCTGCACACATGGACACTGCATTCATGACTAAAGCTTTTAGAAATGCAATTGTGACTGGACTTCCTTCTTCTGTCGCCACAGCTTTAGAAGACGACCCAGACACTTTTGTTTGTGACGAAACACGATTCAAACACCTCCTGCAACACAGACTCACAAGACACAACAAACAAGTTAAAGCACATGACTTAGACGTGACAACAATGCAAAACCAACTGGTTAAACTCCAACTCTCTGAAGCCAGAGAAAAAGTAAATGACAAAAAGAAAGAAGAGAAAAATCAAAACACAGGGTCTCAAAATCAACCCCAAAATCAGGGGATTTATTGGCAGAGTGGATCAAATGGACGAGGTAGAGGAAATTGGGGTGGTAACAACAGTTACAGGGAAATAACAGACAGAGGCACCAGGAGGGACCTCCCAGGGGTGGGGCATGCTTTCTGTGCGGGGACTCAGGCCATTGGGCAAAACAATGCCCCCTAAATCGTCAGAACCAGGAAAACTACGGACCACAAGGTGGACACAGGGGTGGTCCGGCCCAGAGAGGGTTCAACAATGGCCCTCGAGGTGGAGGCAGAGCTCGACCCTGGCAGATGGGGGTTGATGGTGGACAATATCCTGCTGGACAGTGGGACCAAGACTTTGAATAGGGGTGCCCAGAGGGACCAGGTGATGGCTCGGCAGAACCATTACTTCCAGCAAAAGTCGCTGACAGGAGACTGCTGATGTTGGCGGACTCGGGAGCCACTTTCTCATCCGTCTGCATTCCTCTGCCGCCGTCAGCTCTCTCCCAACGCTCCATGCGGCTGACTGGTTTCTCGGGTCAACTCCAACATCTGCCATTCACCATACCCCTACACACTGAACTGGCCGGCTATAAGTTCCTCCACCAGTTCATACACTCCCCGGACACTCCTGTAAATCTCCTCGGACGTGACATTCTTCTGAAAACTGGTGCGACAATCCTGTTTGATAACAATGGAATAACAGTGACATTTCCGAACAAAGTCCGATATGCCTGTAATATCACCCTTTGTGGAGACGAGGGACAGTGGTTGGTGCGGTCTGAGGTTCCCCAGAGACTGCTGACATATACTGGTGTGCCCTGTCCCCTGAGAGTCCTTCCTCACACGGTGTTTTTCGGTCTATTTAATCTGGAAAAATTTCATCCAAACTTTGGGTGACTATCATCCTCCAATTGATCCATTACATTGTACATTGTTTTACGACAGAAATCAGACTGTTGTTTATGCTGAGATGTTTAGGTCAATTGAGGGTGAAAACTGGGAACTAACCTCTTCTGTCATTTATGTTGGTCCAGAAGGTGTTGCAGCTGACTGTGAGTTGACTCCTGAACAGCTACCGTGGTACTGGATGGGAGACACCTCGGTTCCGCACATCTCTCTGGCCCTGGGACCTGGTCATGAGGCGAGAGAGCTCGGCCCCATGGTCAGACGGCTGAGTGGAGAGACAGACTGGACTAGCACGACTACACCTGACGTCATGTATAGTCCATCACAGAAATCACATCGTATCACTTTCACCCAACAAACACATGACCTGTCAGTTCTAGAACATCATGTAGTGTCTAGAGACCACGGACGTGAACTCACAGACCATGAACGGACTGCAGACATTTTGACAGAAATACCTGACTCACTATGGACTTCCTCTCCTTTTGATGTGGGTAACTGTTCAGCAATATCTCCAATTGTAATTGAACTAACCTCTTCTATTCCCATTTACAAGCCTCAGTATCCTTGGCCTGAGGCAGCAGACCAGGGCATGGAAGACACCATCTCGGGGTTATGGGACGCTGGAGTCTTGGAAGAATCAACTTCTCCATATAATACTCCGTTAAGACCTGTACCCAAAGCGGACGGTGAGACTTACAGAATGGCTCATGACTTGAGAGCCATCAATGACGTGACAAAGACTCCACTTCTGGCTGTACCTGACCCTCATAGATGTCTGACCACTTTAGGCCCTGACTTGAAATGGTTTACTGTGATTGACTTGGCAAATGCATTTTTCTGTCTTCCACTGGCACCTGAATCAAGACCATTCTTCGCATTTAGGTACAAGGGTTGCAAGTTGCAGTACACACGGCTACCACAAGGCTTTAAAAACAGCCCAGGTATTTTCAATCAGACACTTCTGCACATGTTGTCGTCGTTTGATATTGTTCCAGGTTGCAAACTGGTGCAATATGTGGATGACCTCCTCATTGCTGCTCCTGACGCTGACTCCTGTCTCCAGGTAACAAAACACCTCCTCCTACGTCTACATGAATTTGGGTTCAAGGTTTCCAGGAAGAAGCTTCAGTGCTGCAGAACCACTGTGACATTCCTGGGCAGACGTCTCTCTGCTCATGGTTTGTCTATGTCTCTGGAGCATCGATCTTCTATCCTGCATCACAAAGACCGGAGACTGTAAGAGAAATGTTGTCATTTCTAGGTCTCTGTGGGTACAGCAGGAACTTCGTTCCTGACTTTTTGATAAAAACATCACTTTTGAGAAACCTCGCTAAAGAACAGGGTTTTAAAAATTTCTCTGCCCAACTGACTTGGACTTCTGACCATGACGCAATGTTCAGGACTCTTGTGCAAGACATGTCCGCAGCCTCTACACTGGCATCGCCTGATTACACTCAGGATTTCCACCTGGACATCTCCTGCAAGGATGGACTCGTGCACGGCTGTCTCTATCAGAAAGAACATGGACACAGACGAATCCTCATGTACGTGAGTGCATCACTGGACAACGTCGAACTGAGACAGCCTCCATGTACTCAACACGCGGCTGGTCTGGCTAGACTGGTCGACAGAACTGCACATCTTGTTATGGGTACCCCTTGGTCATACACACTGACCATAGTGTTTCATCCTTTATTTTGTCCTCAGCTTTCACTATGTCCGCTCTTAGACAAGAAAAACTTCTCCATCATTTCCTTCTTTACAGCTATCGGCATTGTGCTGCTTGTTCTCTTTCTGCTTGTTTGTTGCTGTATTCCATGTTTTAGAGTTCTCCTGTCTCGCATGATTACTTCCCTCATGCCTAAGGGCAACTATGCTGTTGTTCTGACCCCGGCACCTGAGGAAGGTGAGCCTCTGGACGGGTCTTACTTGACCACTTTGGCGTAAATGATGTTTTATGTTTTCTTTTTGCCTTTTATATTTTATATTTACATGTTGGTAATTTTTATGTTTGAATTTAGAGGTTTAGTTGTTTGGTTTATTCTTGGTTTAGGTTTTGTTTTCGGGGATTTTGATATATTGTTTTACTTCTACTTACATTTTGGTTGTGTTCTAGTTTCACTAGAACAAGAGGGGGAATGAAGGGACATATACAGTAGAATGAAGGGACATATACATTAATATGAAGGGACATATACATTAATACTATGTTTTATAACAGCTTATTTTATTACAAGTTTTACATTAATACATTGTGCTAAAAACTGTGTAGGCGTCCACTAGTAGCGGCGCAATATTGTACAACATGCTTTGTTCCTCTGTTCAGGGTGTGGTCCAGACCACATTGCTCAAGGCCACACCAACGGTCTACTGGAAAAATACTACTGGAAGAGTACTGACCACTGGAAAAATACTGACCACTGGGCCAATCACGAAGAGACACGCTTGCTTACTGCTAAAACAATAACAGCCCATCCCTAAGGTGGAGCTTAGATAAGGTGTACCATAAAAATCTGTGTTCCACGATTTCCTGTTGTTCTTCCTTGTGCCTTTTGTTTGTACTGGTTGAACCCTGCAGCAGTAGAACATTGTAAAAGGGCAATACAATTCTTGGACGCAAATCTCTTGATTCCTGGTCTTCTTTCCGATCTCAACTGAACACGCACAGCTGCTCTGGGCACTGAAAGCGGGTGCCTAACACTATAAAGATTAGTCTGTGTAGTTAACTAAAACTAAATGTTTTCTCAGTGCTGTGCAAGCAAGAGGTCCTACTAGGTGCCCACTTAATAGCCTTCAGGGTGGTAAGTAGGGTACATTGGTCTAGACCATGTGATCCAGGTTGAGCATTTTTACACGCGCTTTAAAACCTCTTTTCACACAGGTTTACCTGCTGCTGTTTTGTTTTGTAGTATCCTGTTTTGTAGTGCTGTTTTGTCTTATTTTGTGCTGTTTTGTGTTTTGTTTCGTTTTTCTATTTTATTTGGTTTGTGTGACAATTAGTATGTTTTGCTATTTACTTTTTGTACCTGTGCTTTTGGTTAGTTCTTCTGTTTGGCTAGTGGATCTGTTTGGGTTTTTGCGTATCTGTAGTATATTATTGTTGTTTTGAGTTTTATAATAGTGGGGCTCTAGTGTTTTTGTTTGGGGATGTTTTTGGCCTTGGTTGTATAAGTTGCCTTTAATTTTCAATTCTGTTAACTATTATTTCTTTGGAATATTATTATATAATATTTAGTGGCAGCCTCCGAAATGCTAACTGGGCCATTGTATTGTCCACACTGTTAACTAACCAACTGGGTTGATTTTGTTAGTGTGTGTTCCTTTTCTTTCAGTGGCTGGGCACGTCCTGGTGGTTTGGGCTAGGCACAGGGTGAGGATTCTCCCCATGCGTGTGAGTTAGTGCACTGGTTCCACTTGGTTTAGTTTGCACTTTTGAGTTGCCGTGACGTCTCTGCTGTGTCCCCTGAGGTGGTATTTGGTAGCACTCCTTGGCGTGATCTGCTCACCACAAGTGGCCCCAGCTAACTGCATTTAGTTTTGATTAGTGAATTTTAAACTTTAGCCTTTTTAGATCAGGCCTACTTTTATAAAGCCAATTTAATTAATACCTTTTAATCCTAGTATATAATAAAATTATCTTTTCTAATTGAGTTGTTGTCTTGTCCTAATTTCTTTTTTTTTTTCAGTTCATTTTTGAAGATCCGTTTTATTAAATTTTAATAAAAATAATTGTTTTAAAAATTGAAATTCACGTCTCTGTCCCCTTTTTTCAGATGCTTACCTGTGTGCTTTTTCATTTTCCAAATTG